>APFE030391001.1:140469-151356 GCA_000404065.3 Pinus taeda | reverse complement strand
GCTGCCATAAGCTGCGCATCCATCTCCACCATGCAACTGATTAAAGGTTCCTCACTCCGAACCCTATTTTCGGGTTCACCAGCTCTGTCTTGCTGCGCAGGAAGGCCTTTCCCTCGCTTTGAAACAACACTCTACCCCTTGTCTATCTAACATCGCCACTGAGATGAGATTCTTCTGCATCCTGGGAACATGCATGACTTCCTTCAATACAAAGGGTTTTACCAGACTCCCTCTCAAAGAGAAATGGTACCGATACCGAGTCACACTCGTATCTACCATCATCGCCCATCTTTGATGTGCATCCAAGATCTTTGTCCTTCAGTTCAGAGAACAAATCTCTTATCTCCTGTATGGTGAAAAGACGCACCCGACTGTCCAAGAACCCACACTGATCCCATCACACTTGAAACCAAGCATGTGATCAATGAAAAATCAAGCTCAAACTGAGAAGCTAAGGCCTCTCCCCCTGCAGATCCAGCAGCTTGCTTTGTTCTTCTTCTTCTGCGGACAATTTGTGGCATAGTGTCCGTGCTGGTGACAGTGAAAACACTTCACCTTGGACATATCCTGCTTCTTGCCTTTCGCACCAGATTGAGAAGCTTTCTTGCTCTTCCCTTTCTTTTCTTTGGCAGCCAAAGCACAATTCTCTTCATCAGCTCCCTTTGACGAAGATCCGTCCCTGGTACTCCGCCTGATCTCCTTCTGCACAAGATCTGACCATAGTCTTTCCCATCCTGGCAACTTCTCCCGACCATTGACAGAGTCCTGATAGGAATGCCAACTCTTCGGAAGACCAAGGAGAGCAAAGCTCACCAAGTCCTCATCATCGACAGTAACCCCCACACTTCCCAGCTCATCTCGACACTGAGTGAACTTCGTGAGATACTTGGGAATACTGTCACCCTTCTCGCATTTGATGTTTCTGAGTTTGTCTTTGAGCGCCAGCTTCCTCTGATCGCTCTTTCTTTGGAATAATTCTGTTAATGATTTCCACATCAAATATGGAGTAGCCTTTCCATGGAGGCTGGACACAATGTGATCCTTCACGCCCTCCAACAAAATCCTTCAACATTTTGCGATCTTCTTTTGCCAAGCATCAGTTTGAGTAGCATCAGTAGGCTTTGGGATATCCGTATCTATGAACTCCTTCAGCCCGTTATCATCCAATACTGCCTCCATCCTGTCCTTCCTTGCAATATATTTTGAGCTGCCCTCAAGAGCATACTCCAATCGCAATCCGTTGAAAGACATTGCTGCGTTGTCACCAAGAAAACACTGCTGCAAATTCGAATTCCACCAGCAACAACTCAACCGCCTTGGATCTAAGATTCGTGAGAACACAATATTTCTCGTGCAGAGATTGACTGTATGGGCTTTTACCGGATATTTCACCTTCCAGAGGAAGGATGAATCCAGAGGCTACCTGGCCCGATTACAGGCTCTGCCTAGAGAAATAGAATGTAAACACTTCCTGAATAGTAGATCTGATGATCAACAGCTCTGATACCATGT
Source organism: Pinus taeda (assembly GCA_000404065.3). Lineage (NCBI taxonomy): Eukaryota > Viridiplantae > Streptophyta > Pinopsida > Pinales > Pinaceae > Pinus > Pinus taeda. Next base: position 149,844 of record APFE030391001.1, on the reverse strand, counting down.
AGAAATTTTGAATAATTTAACACATATTCAACAGAGATTATCCTGATCATGTACTATTGCGGAAAACATTCACAATACATAAGCTCCTCTATGTTGATCATCAATATAGCAGCATCAATAACAATAAAACATCAAGAGCATTCACACATTAACACAGTATGTATCCCGGGGAAAGCATCTCGCTATAAACCCCAACTATCTGTATATTAATGATTGAGTCATGTAACATTACACAGCATAATACTTCTCACAAGTATCTCCACCTCTGTTACACACAATACAGCTCAGATCTGAATCAATCACTGGCTCAAATCTCCTTCGCTGCTTGCCTGCCTCCGCTGCTCAATACCTGCTCAAGAAACTGATGATAATTCCAAGGCAACCACGTATTTACTTGGCAAAATCATGTGAGAACAAGCTACAATGTGGGAAAATTCGTGGGCAAACTCATTGGCATACTCAATCCCTTGATTGTGCAAGATCTGATGCACAACTATAGTCACAACTGATAGCAATCTGATTCTCTAACACCTGTCCCTGCTGAACTGAACATGCACTGACATGCAACTGAGTTAACTGATGTATTCATTAGTTGTATTATGAGTTAATAACTTGTGAATTAATTAATAACTAATTCACCCAACTCATCTCTAGTCTATTCCCCAGTTAGACTAAATACAACCAGTTTAACAAAGCTAAACTGAACACAACTCCATCAACTGCACCTCCAGTCCACTAAACTCAACTCACTTGAGTTCTAACTGAAGTCCTGCATGCAAATATTAGTCATCCCATAGGTAACCACGTATTTCCTTCTGGGATCTGCATGTACCACATCCGTAGCTCATCCTGAAGTGCTCCAAGAGAATAAGACAAAGTTTATAGTCTAAATATTATTATGAGCTAATAATATTTGACTGTTCTATATTTAGACTGAGCAGTCACTCCGCTGTGGTGTCACTCCGCTGTGGTCTAAAAATAGAAGTCCATCTATTTTTTCCAACTTGATCAATCATCCATAAACAGCAACCTGCAATCCATAGACATGATCCATATGTCTAAAAATAGACATAGTCTAAAAATAGACTTGCGCCAAAAATAGCCTGCGGGCCCACTTAGTGAAGGCGACTCTTTTCACTAAGCTCCATCATCTTGTTGCAATCTCAACAAATCCCTAGGTGTATGTTTATTTGTCTAATCAAGTTTGTTATATGTATGACTTCAATATGTTTGTGTCATTGGGTTTTCTTGACATATGATATGCTTATGCATGAAATCTTATATATGTGTGTTGACCTCATTGATGATGGTCATAATTCCTAGGGTTTGCACTAGTTAAAGTTTGATATCCTAGGACGATATTGTTTGGGAAATCTAGGGTTTTGCAACTAAACCTTAATAGAAGTTAAATTCTCTAGTATGTGATATGACAATCTGGAACCTATGAAACTATATTATGATTGTTGAGGATTAGTAAATAAAAATCTAGGGTGTACATCAAACCCTAGTAGAAGTTAGTCATATTGTTGATTGGTTTTGATTGTTGAAGCTTATGTATGAAATCTAGGACTTGTATAAAATCCTAGTGGGAAGTATAACATATGAATTCTAAGAGCTGTTAGATGCATTGTTATACTTGTTTGAATTTTTTCTAGGGTTTTCTATGTAAAAAAAATGTTATATCTATGAAGGAGATATTAAGGCCCTAGATATGATAAGATTGATATCTTGATTGAGATGTTGATGTAATTTAGGGTTTGTAACAAAACTTGGGCAAGCACTTGAAGTATTGAAGTAAATTCTCTTGCTGATTATGTTTATAAAGTCTAATGCTTTCACTATTATATGTTTTTGATATGGTTAACTTCATGCTTATATAGATTTTATTGTAATTACTATCTAAGTTTTGCAGGTACATCATCTTCAAGATGGTGAAGATGTTCGTAAGTGAAGTTGCTATGATGAGCATGATATGCGAATGATGATGGTCAAGATGAATTTGATAAGAAGGATTGAAGCCATGGAAGATTCTCTAATGTCATAAAATAAAGTTGATCTCCATAAGTTAAGAGGGAGCCTGGATAGAAAACATCTCCCTAGTTAATAGGGAGAGCATAGCATAGTCATTATGGTCACCTTGAAAAATGAAATTGGAGAATACATTTGAGGTACTGTTGAAAGAAGGAAAGTAGGATCTGGTTGTAGAATATGTTGCTACATGGGAAGTAGGAAAGGAAGATGAATGATCAAGGAATCTTGTGTCAAGATTCAAGTCCTACTATGATAAAGTGAGAAGCAACATCAAGTATCTGAAAGACCCCAGAGGTTTGTATTTTCTTATGAACATTTGAAATTTTATTACTAATTGGGGTTGTGTTTATATAGATAAATCTCTTGAAGGTTTGCTAGTATGTTATACATACTTGTTATTAATCAATTTGACTAGGAAAGATTTATTGTCTTTGATTTGTTTGGTCAAGGAGGAGTTGCTACCAATTGTAATAATTAGGAGTGTGGAGGATTTGTGAGTGAAACATTCCCTGGGAGGAAATATGGCCGACACTATGTGTTGATGTTTAGATCCTGAAGTATGGAGGGTGGTGTTGGTCATAGAGCGCTGACCTAGGATACACACCTGGGTCCTAGGGTTGATGGTTAGTAAGTAAACTTGATGGTACCTAGAGAGGCTAAAATATTTAGTCCATCTTATTCCCACCCAGATAGATTTCCTTGGTTAGGAATATAGTCCATGGCATTATGGTGCCTAAATGGTTTAGAGACCTTTGATAGATTTCCCTGGTTAGGAATCTAGTCCATGGCATTACGATGCCTAAATTCTTCATAGATCGTTTTTTATGAGATATTCGATGTACCTCTATAGATATATGTAAGTATGAATACCTCCCTAGTTAAGAGGGAGTGTTGAAGAATGTAACTAGGTTCGGTCTTCATAATTGTACTTAAGTCAAAATGAAATATATTTGTCAAAAGAAAGAAAAAGAAATTTTATTAAATTGACTTGTTAAGGCATGGGTTTCATGCTTAGGTCAATTATCATAAGTCAAGCATCATTGTAGGCTTTAAGATTTTTTGTTTAAGTCAAGAATCAAACTTGTTTGGTCAAAAGAATCCTCCATCAAGTCTCCTTGTAGTCAACCTCCAAATGAATAGTCATCAAGTCGACCTCACTAACTAAATCTCATGTAGGCTTATTTTAGTAGGAAACTACTAAATATATGTGTATAGACTTCGTTCAAATGAAAGTTCAAAGATAAGTGTTCGATGCAATTTCAAAGATAAAATTTGGTACATTTTCATAGAGACGAGTTCAGTAATTTCAAAGTTTGAATCAATATTTCTTGATCAAGTTCGATTAGATAAAAAATCGATCAATTTTAGGGAACAAGCTTAGTTAGCTACAGGCAGAGAAGAGTCACAAGTTCGATGCAAGATGATGAAACAAAGTTCGGTGTATCTTAGTGGAAGGAAGTTAGACAAGAAGGTTCGAAGACAAGGATAATATTACAGGATGGAGACATAACTTTCTTACAAGACTAAGTTATCATATGTATATACAAAACCAAAGCATGAAGCCTATTGTTGGAGTGTAGATGACTGGAGCATGACTAATGCATCACACCAAAATTTGTCAAGGGCTATCTCATAGTTGCAAGAAAGACGTGTTGAGTACAATACTACACTGAAGAATAATAAACAAAGATGACTTGATGGAGGGAGTCTCTAGTCTAGTTTGTGAAGGTATTGGTCATCTCAGTCTTTGTTTTAAATCTACAAAAGGAAGAATTAATTGACTTGGTTTTTCCCATATGTAGGGTTTTTTCCTTGGTTGCGTGCCTACATCTTGTGTCATTTTCTATTTGTTGTTTGACATTAGTCTTGATGATAAGAAAGGATAAATCGAAAGAAGAAAAATAATAATGAAACATCACAAGATAGTGCCATAATAAGAGAAATCAATTAACTTGCCTTACTATTGGATTTCTCAACAGGTTGGTGAAGGGATCTAGGAGTAGAGGGAAAGGTATGAGGTAGAGTAATGATTAGGGATGGTGATAGAGGAGTTGAAAAAAGAGTTGTGGAGTCCGAGAAGAAAGTAGGAGAGTAATGATTAGTGGGTGTAAATTAGTGTGAGGGGTAGTATATGATGGGTCGATGGTCTAATGGAGTGTAAGAGGCGGAGGGTGCAAAGATGGAGAGAGTCAAGGAGATGAATTGTTTAATAACTTAGTGTAGGATGTGCGGGGGTGGACGATATAGACTGAGAGGTGTTTGTATGTGACTGCGTGGGTCCGATAGGAGAGGATAACAGAGGAAGGGGGTGTGAGGTAGAAAAGGCATCCAATCTCAGCCCCTCATAGGTGGCTTCCATGGTCCCATATGGGTTTAACAGACCTTGGGGTGATTGAATGGACCCCAACAGTTCCGACCCATCTGAAGAAACGGTCGTCAAAAGGGGTGAAACCTTAGAAAGTAGTTTGGGCTCTGACAAATACTCAGAGCCCTAAAAAAATAAGGAGTCTACCGTTAGCTAGGAGGAGACTGTCACCGAGATGAATATACCTTCATTGATAAATGGGTCCTCCGAGTAATATATAAGTATATCCTCATATTCCCTCTCCAGAGTGAATCCTGTATCTTTCGTAAGAGATCGAAATAAGAAGAAACCAATAAATAAAACAAGGAGGTGGGGTCGAAGAGAATATAAAAACTATGATGAAACTTCCTGGTAGTGCTGCAAAAACCTTAAATCCCTCAACTTAAAATAAAAACCATCGCAAGTGTCGGGTGACAGTTCGAAGAGGGTGTAAATGAAAGAAAAACCCGTAAAAAATAGAGTGAGAAGTGAATGATGTGTGCATTCAAGGGGCTTTATGAAGACTGTGAGCGACCAAAGTGTAGTATTTAGTAAACCCTAGTAGGAAACCAGAACTTGGATGTAACCTTGGCATAATATATATTATATTATTATTATATATATATATTATATATATATATATATATATATAATATATATATATATATGACATTCTTATAATTTTTTGATTCATCTTTTAATGTGATATGCATAAATTGATGGTTATATATTTATATATATATATATATTATATATATTGGTATTTTTTTATGTTTTTTAATAAATATAAATAGAAATTTGAAATATATGGTTATGAACAAAAAATATAATTTATTTATATGGCCATATAATATATGATTTATATTTTTAATTATATATTTATTAAGCTTTTATATGTTTATTAATTATATATTCCAATACATCATCGTTATGAGTATGAAGCATTATTTAAATTTAATTTAAGTTTTTTGTTTGTTAAGTAGTATGAGTCATGAAATGACTACAAATTTAATTTTTGACTTGAGAAACTGTGACTGAGGGTTATATAAGTTGTCAAAATCACATGGGGATTGCTTGGGATCACACTCGACCTAGCCACACGAGCCCTTAACATGGCTGGATTTTTGCCCACATAGTTTCAAACCGACGACCATCACATCACAAACTGTCTACACATCATCACTGACTATCCAACACCCTGTGGGCTATTTAAATTTATTTTAATGTAATATGCATCTTATGATTTTTTTCCTTAAAAATTGTTTTTATTTTATTAATTAATTTTTTTTCTAATATAATAAGGTGAATTAAATTTATTTATTATTTTATTAATACATAAACAAATCCTTAATAATGAAATTTCAATTCTACACCCAAACATTCATCACTTTATGTGATATTTATAAATTTACACAAATTTGAAAATTCGTCAATAATTTATAATCATTTTTTATTATTAATATTAAATTTAATTAATTTTATTTTAAAATAGTATTAGAAATTTTATAATTATTATAATCTCCACACCAACTTAATAAAACTTATTTTTACCTCTTACATACAATCCAGTTGCAACAAATTACTTGTCAGTTCTATGAAAGAAATCCCTTAGACATGTTAGTTGAGGTTTGTAATCCTAACATGATTGGACCCCTGGATTACTAGATCTCCCATTCATTATGTTTAATTTAGGTGATATCTAACCAACAATAAACAAGTTTATCTCTTATTAAAGGAGACACATCAATAATGAGTTATGAGTGAAAAATAATGTTGTGTCGAGAAGTGCTCTACAACTCAATATAAGATAGTTGTGTAGGTGTAATGGTAGGTGCAATGTAAGAATGTAAACAATTTAGTGATATGAAAGATAAACGTAAAAATTTAAATGTTGATTTAATTAATAATAAAAATTTAAAAGTAATAAATAAAAAGTTAAAAGAAATATAAACCCCATTATGAGGGATGAGTGTAAACACTTAAATGTTGTCTCAATTAATAACAAAAAGTTGAAGTAATAAAAATAATAAAATTTAACTTATTATATTTTGATTTCATTATAACTTGTAAATATGCTTTGTTACAATACCATGGGCCAATACTATGACTTATCAATATCACATGCCCAAAAAACATTACTTCTTTCACAATCAAAATATTTTATAACAATATGACAAGATTCTTAACCATGGATATTCACACCAACTTTACCATGGATATTATTAACTTGTAAAAAAGCTTTGTTACAATACCATCTCCCAATACCATGGCTTATCAATACCACATGTCCAAAAACATAACTTATTTCACAATCAAAATATTTTATAACAATATGACAAGATTCTTAACCATAGATATTCACCCCCACTGTGTCATTGATATTATGAACTTGTGAATAGACTTTGTTACAATACCATGAACCAATATCATGGCTTATCAATACCACATGCCCAAAATCATAACCTATTTTATAGCAATGTGACAAGATTCATAACCACTGATATTCACCTCCACTTAACCATGGGCCAATGCCATGGCTTATTAATACCACATACCGAAAAACCATAACTTCTTTCACAACAAAAATATTTTATAAATATTTTATTTTAATTTAATTTTATAACAACTTTTTAATTAAATCTAAGAGGAAAAAAATTATAATTACTTTTGAGATATATCTAGATCCCTCTATCCTCAATGACTACTATATATATTCCGTAGGAATAATTATTTAATAAAATTTTAAATGAGAATATTTATTTTTTTTCTTCTTCTGAGGAAATATCCAGGTAGATCCAGTGTAGGGATTACATCCAAGCAGATCCACCGAACAGATCACATCCTGTTGGCTTATTATTAGAGCCTAATCCCAAGGGTTTTGAAGAGAATTGACCCCGTGACGTCCCATTAGTGAGGTGCTTTAGCGATAGCAACTCTAACAATTGAGCTAACCCTTGGAGCTAAAATGGAAATACTTTTATTTATAAATATGTGATATTTATATAATATAAATCAATATGGATCCATCTTAACCCCAAATCTATCAAACACCCAGAGGGATAAAATCTCTCAAGGTGCAAATATATATTTTTGAGTGCAAAACTTGAGGAAATGTTTGCATCTCGAGAGATTTGATATGTCTCTGCACTTGATATATCCAGAGTTAAGATGGATTTATGTCGGTATTTTAATTTATTATAAAATTATATGGATGGTTATTATAACTTTCAATTTTTATATGCAAAGTCTATCATTATATTCAATTTTATCCTTTTAATTTTTTATTAAAATTGGAGGGAAATGGACTGGGTTTTGATTCACTATTATTTAATGTAAGTTCCATATTGTAACTATAGGTTTTACTACTCCCTGATGGGGGTGATCATTTTTGGGGCCAGTTGGTGATGCATCGGATCGTGGAGCTAGAGGGGTCTCCATGCGCCACATGAACACAATGAAGGGCTGTCAGAACCCGTTCCCCTGTCCTCGCGAGTAATGTTTAGTACCACATAGGGACATGCAGGTGGCCATTCTTAGGCATTGGGCGATGAGCAGAGAATGCTGGGATAGAAAGAGGTGTGGTTTGTTTACGTCCTGGCTCAGGCTGTGGTTTGGGGCAGCAGAACAAGACAAGAACGTCAAATGCGGCTGGGAGGAGAATTGGCACCTGTATCAAGCATGGCCATGGGATTTGGGGGAAGGGTTCTTTTTCCAGCGTGAAGGATTAATTGGTTCTAGGAATGGAATGCATGGGTTGGGAGCAAACAAAAAGTTTTCCTTAGTCTGGCTCTATCTCTAATTCGAGGAAGCTTCACTAGAGAGTTAGTTTCTTGGGGAGAGTGACTTTAGGTGCCATCTCTAGGCAGTCTGAGCTCTGTGGACCTTGGGACCTATGGCATGCTTTCCTACTTCTTTGCAGGGCATGGTTACAGTGCTGGTGTTCAGGACTTCGGTCTCTTCGGATCTGGTACAGTAAGTGGAGTTTATTTCAGTATTGTCAATTCAGAATTTCGTGGTGTGTTTTTCTGTGCAGGCAGTACACTTCCCGTGGTGGTGCAGCTGATGGTGGTGGTGGTGGTTGTATGCCTCGACAGCAAAGGCATGCCCACAGGGGGGGTGTCGCCCCACGTATGGATGAACGCCAACAACATGGAGAGCCTATCTCGAACTCTGAGTTGATTGAGAGCCGCCACTCTGATACATACATGGCCATGTCACTAGGTCGCTCCCCGAGCCACGTAGAAGCTCCGGCCACCTTGGAGTCCATCGCAGCCCAACTTAATAACATCCAGCTCAACATTGATACACTAAGGGAGTAGAGGTACGATGATAGGAATGAATTGGTTGCTTTTATCAATGACCTCCAACATATGCAGAATGAGACCTTGGACTTTGTGGAAGGTCTTCAGCGTTAGCTTCAATGCACAAATGACCATCTCCGCGCCTTGGAGACTCAGGTGGAACACATTGATTATCATATGCATGAACGTGCTGCTTTCTTTGTTGTACCACATACTTTTCCTCCCAAGCCCCCTCCTTAATGTGTATTTCTGAGATATGTATTTTTCTCTTTTTGTGCTAGCAATAACCTAAGATATCAACTGTCTTGGCTTCTCTTCAGGCTTCTTACTGTTTAGAGCAAGGCTTGTTCTAGCTCTTAAGCCAGTGACACTGTATTTTGTTGTAGTGGTGATGTATTTTGTTGACACTTATGCTATGATAATATAATGCATATTTTTGACTAAAAAAAAAAAAAAAAAAAAAAAAAGAAAAAGAAAAAGAAAAAAAAGAAAAAAAAGAAAAAGAAAGAAAGAAAGAAAGAAAAAAGAAAGAAAGAAAGAAAAGAAGAAAAGAAGAAAAGAAAACAAACAAACAAACTAACTATAGGCTTTACTACTGCCTTAAGTTATTTATGATTGCAAGAAAAACACTTATGAAAATTGAACCTCAGCGAATGTTAAAAAACTCTTCACTTTTCACATCATATTGAATTGTATTTA
>APFE030391001.1:99054-137343 GCA_000404065.3 Pinus taeda | reverse complement strand
ATATGTTTTGATAATTTGAATGAATTTTTTTTATTAATAAAAAATTGTGATGAGCATATTAAGTATATTAAAAATGTCAAGTTACGTGATAGTCTAAGAGACATGATTAACCATAAAATATTTATTTCGTCAATTTTTTTGATATCTAGAGAGTCTAAATTATTGTGCCGATAGGGATATATGCAACATAAAACATTAAAAATTTTACAAAATTTGCAAACCATGATTTTTTATACTAGGGAGGAGAAGCATTTAAGTTAGGGATCAATTCTTCACTAGAGCCAATAGAGAAAAGTGATCCTTATTAGTCTTGTTGATTATGGTGAATGCCAAGGGATGCCCTTCTTGCATCAAGACTGTTGTAATACCTTTGCTCGAGTCATCACATTCAAAGCCAAAGTCTTAGTGAAATCAAGCACTACTAATATTGGAGTAGAACACACGACATCCTTGAAAGCTAAGAAGGCTTGCTCAGTGGCCTCACTCAATGAAAATGTATTCTTTTTTAGCAAGGTGGCCAAGGGAGCACCAATTATTCAATAAATTTTCACAAAAGTCTTGTAGTAGCATGTAATTCCTAAAAACCCATACAAACACTTCAAGTTCTTGGGGTGGGGCCAATCTTACATAGCCATAGCTTTCTTGGTATCTAGTTGCACTTCGTCTTGACTCACAATGTCACCCAATATTCTAACTTTGACGACCCAAAAACACATTTGGAACATTTAAGGAACAACTAGTGGTCATGTAGGAGTAGTAAGGCTCTATTAACATGAGCTACGTGGGATTCACATCTTTTGTTGTAGATCAATATCTCAATAAAGAATAACAACACAAAATGGTGTAGGAAAGGTAAAAAAATCTTCTTGAGCATTCAAATTTCAAAATGGCATCAATAAAAACTCATAATGAACTTCATGGGTGTATAAAGTTGTATTAGGGATGTCCTCTTCCTTCATCCTTATTTGGTGGTATCCGGAACAAAGGTCGATTTTGGTGAAAATATTGGCTACATGAAACTAATCGAAGAGGTCATCAATAATTGGAATGAAAATTTATGCTTGATGGTCAACCTATTCAAAACAGATAAAATAGGGCACATGCACCAATTTCCTTCTTTCTTTAATATTGTGACTACAAGTGATGAGTAAGGGTTGGTATTGGGATGTATGAGTCTAGTCTCCAACAATTCTTGAATGATGTTATCTATTTCATTCTTTATGAAAAAGGGTGTCTATAAGGACATGGATTAGGTGGTTGACTACTTAGAACCAGGGGGATACCATGGTCATGCTTACCATGTGAAGGTGGAAAGCGACAAGGTGTTTCAAATACCTATTCATGTTAATATATGACCAACTACAAAGCTTCATTTGTTCTTAATTATGGGTGGAATGTCCACTTGATACATTCAACATTTTAAAACTTTCTACATAGTTTATTTCGAGAAAGCTCTCATAAAAAACTAGCTACAATTTAGGGTGAATCTCCTATCATGAGGTGTCTATGGAATTGAACTAGGAAATAATGTGTTGAGTGAACGTTCTCCAATAAATTTTCGGTATGGTGAGAGGTAATAATTTTAGGGGAATTAGATTTAAGCCCACTGAGGCTATGTTTCTATCCTTCCTTCATGGAGCTCATATATAAATATTTTAAATCTAGAGCAATGGATCCCAAAATGTGAAACCATTATGCAACAATAAATAAATTACAACCTCCCATTTCAATAGAAAACATGTGATATTTGAGATGATACTTTCTCAGATGAATTTCATATGAGCTTCCACATTTCTTCATACCACCATTGTTTTCCATAATTTGCAAATTATGTATGGCATGGACATAGAAATGAGTTTCTTTAACCACTCTAGTATGAATAAAACAATGGGTGTTGTCATTATTAGTGAAAATAATCATTTTGTGGTTCTTGATGTAGCTAATAAACTTTAGAGTTAAAGGTGTATAAAAAATAGATTAAGAATGGAGAGAACTATGGGGTTCTTGTCAAGGATCTTGTATGGTTGTTTCTTCTTGAGTAGGAGGCATTGTATATTTAAATTCCAGTTCAGGAGTAGCTTGAATTGAGATGTGTTCTAAGTGTTCTTGAGGGGATACATCCATTTGAAATATTTTTTTTTTCTTTCCATTTGTGCCCTATGAAATATTTCTCATCATAATTATAACAAAGTTTGAAAGTCTTGGTGTTATGTCATCACTTTCATGGACAACTTTTGTATTTTGAAGGGTTGAGAGCTGGAGGGGCTAATAGTAGTTTCTATAGGAGGGAGAATGTAAGAAGTGAATTGTTATACAATATTTTGCCACACTCCTAGTCTCGTATCCTGAAGTGTCACACTTTGTGTCATCAATGTCGCAAATGTCGCAAAGTGATGAAAGTTGTCACAAACAATGTATTCACCATGAAACATGTTTTTCAAAATCAGAAGAATCTCCCTGAAGAAAAGGAGGAAAACTTGCCTTGGAAGAATTATGAAGAACTTGTCAAAAAACCTTGTTTTCAAGCCCAATGTGTTTCATATAAATAATTTCTCGTGCTAGTAACTTTTGACATTAAACATGACTAGCGCTGCCAACTTGATTTTTATCAGGAAATTCCATGCTAGTCCTCTTTAGGCGTTTTTTCCCAAAAATGGAGGAGAAGCTTATCTTAATAGAAGGCTCGAGAATGACGATGTGGTTTCAGGTAAATGAATATTTGAATGATACCTCCTATTCCTAACCCTTGATCCTATTTCCATGAATCTCTTCCTTGAGATGTGGAACTCCTCCCTCTTTTCATGGATCCTCAACTCCCTCTCCTTCCCTATAAATGAATTTCCCACCATACACTAATGGTTGGCTGTTGGTTGGTTAGTTGCCATCCTAGTGCTGAATTGTGCCCAAATGATGCTCATTTGCAAAGGAAAAAGGTGTTTGAAGGCTAAGGCTTGGACTTGGAATCTCACTTAAAGGAGGCTTCTAACATCAAGACTTCACTGGTTGTAATGCTCTATTTTTCATCTATTAATAGTAAAATATATGTTTTCTTTCCATAAATGTGTCAATTATTGTCCATTTATTGTAATCCTCCTTGATCTGTTACATACTTTGTATTAGAAAATGTTATGCTTTACATACTTTCGTTGTATCCACTTGATGTTTCTTGCAGGCACTCATCTACACTAGCAAAGAGGAGATCGCGAGCTTGGAAGCCAAAGAGTTAAGGTCGACATCAAGGGTATTAACATCAAAGAGAGGTAGGAGATATATACTCCTTTATATTTTCTAGTATGAATTAGGAAAGATTGTATGTAGTTGTCCTTTGTAGTTGCTAGATCCTCCCATAGGACTAGAGGGATTGTTTTTGTTCGCAGAAAGGATTGCCTGCATGACAAAATGGTGGCTCAACTGGAAGTACATAACCCTTCAAACCTCCTTTTTGGTCTCTTTTGATAGGTTTGGCCAACCTCTTAGTGATCCATAACTTTGATTGACTGTGGATCCACATTCTGAATGGTGTGTGGTTCAGAGTCTCAAATCTAGGTCCATGTTCAACTTTGTTTGTTTTTTCCTAAGATTTTCTCGCCCAATGCCCTTTTCCTAGAAAAAAGAGCACTCTCATGATGGATTTCATTGAGTATAGTCACACTTAAGACCTTGGTTTCCACTATCTGCCCGCGTTGGTCCCAAAAATGATATTTTTTTTATGGTTTCTAACAAAAGACCTAGAATGTTTTGATCTCTAAAGTCTTTCTCCTACTCTTTGTGCATAGAATTTTGACTTATTGTTGTTAGATTCCTTGTGGTTTGCAAAGTCTGTTCCATGTCTAAGTAGTGAAAGCGAACTTTGGTTGAATCTTTAGTTCTTTGGGTAATTGAATTTACTGTTTTTCTACTTGCATGTGTTACTGATTTGCTGTCTGATAAACATTTTTAGTTCTTTTGGAAACTAGAAATAAATTGAATTTTCATTTATTAAGCCTTCATCTCAAAATTGATCATTACTTCTGGAAATTGTATTAGGTTACATTGTACTAGAAATGTGTTTTTGATATTGTCATTGAGCATAGATTACATTTCTTGGTGTTGAAAGCTAATAAGTGCATCTTCATTCATTTGAAAAGAAAAAAATTCATGTAGGTGAACTTTAGTGAATTAAAATTCATTTACTTTTTGATCGTTGCATTGTAATTATGGAATTAAAAGATCTAGTTAGGAGGCTTGTTAGTTGCATATTTGATTGTTGCATCAATGTTTTCACTCCTTCCCTACACTAGATAGCTTTCATTGAAAATGAAAAGAGTCATTTTTTCATATTAGTTGCATCGTAGGTGTGTTCAAGTGATATCAATTTTTGAGCCTTGAAACTGAAACATAATCTAAGATCAAATTTAAAATTGATCTCAATTAACCTAAAGAGCATTTGGAACATTAACGAAAACATCTAGAGGTCTAGGCTAGAGACGTGTTCCAACTTCCTTAAACATAGGAGTTGTCGTTGTTTTCCAGCGTTGCATCCTGGGGTGAAATCCCGTTCCATGTACGGAAGTGTATAGGATCGTTCTCCACATAGCTTCAGGTATATCAGATGACGCTCCATGCATGAAAAGTATATGGGAACACTCTCATCAAACGGCTATGCATTAGACAACACTATTAGAGACTGCACTCACATGTATCGCAAGTATATTTTGGGAGTCCCCTATAGGTTGCTATCCATCCATAGGTAACCAAGTCTGCCGCCTTGTATACCATGATACACCGAAGACAAGAATCGGGGAGAATGGATTCCGTATGTTAAGTCCCTTGTTTGCCAAGGTGTATATTTTAGTTCACGGTGACTTGATAAACCCTTTTCCCTAGCTACCCCTTTGTTTTTTTTGTGTCTTTAATTTCTAAAATCAATTCATTGACCACAAAAAAACATCCTCCCCGTGGAACAACTCCTTAGTATATCTTAGGTTGAGACTAATGGTAACAGTTCCCCATTCCACCAATCAAGGAAACCCCTCTGACGAGAATCTTGGTCCTTTTACTTATGTTGGGAATGTTGGTGCTCCTTATATGGCGACGTTGTCCCTTCCTGAATTTACCATTAGTTTTCCAGTTTGGTTGTTTTCAAGCCCTATGGTTATGAATATCCAAACTGCTTCTCAACCAAGTTCTCCTCCACCTGAACAACATCAACCTCATGTTGATCCTAAAGTCAACCCCTTACCTTCTTCACCTATTAATTCTTCATCCCATTGTCCCTCTTCGCCTAGTGAAAGTATTGATTCTAGTAACTAGGGAGCTAAGAAGAAGAAGAAGAGGATGAAGAAGAAGAAGAAAAATAAGCAAGGGGGCAACCAAGCAACCATTTCTAAGGACGCACCTAATGTGGATAAAACTTCCAATCTGCTCCACAAAGTGAAGTTTCCTTGCAGGTTATGTAAGGGTGACCACCTTCTTAGAGATTGTCTCGGTATTCCTAAGGTATTAGAAGTATGTTCCACAGGCCCACACCAGCCTTTTTCATAAGCTTATGGAGATCATGCTGGTGATAAACACTCAACTAGTGATAGTAAGGTTCACGGGAAAACGCGTATAGTCAAATTTCCTTGTAGTTTATGTGAAGGGAATCATCTTATCCACCTTTTTCCTTATATGTATGAAGCCTCCAAAGTGTTTGAAAACCTTACAACTTCTCAACTTCGTCTTTCAATTGGTTATCAAAAGATTTCCATTGATACTCCACTAGTTGACTAAGTGATTGATCATAATTCATCTCTAGTCAATCCCACTCTCTCTAAATGTGAATCCCATGAACCCATTCTCGACCAACCATTGGTTGAGAAAATGGTTGAATCGATTCCACCTTCATTTGATCGTACCTTTCCCGTAGAGAGTGAACTTCATACCACTCAGGATATTCTTGTTTCTTCAGATTCCAACAAATTTGGGGACAATCCTCCCATTCCCATGGCACCCCCTCCAAGTACTATGGTCACTTCCTTTGATTGGAGTCGACTTCTAGGATAGTCTTCCTCCTTATGTGCCTTTCCAGATCATAGTACAGGCTTATAATATACCTGTACATGGCACACTCATAGATGAAGGCACATCAATTAGTATTCTGTCCTCAACCACTTGGAAATATTTAGGTTCTCCACAACTTGTGCTCGTTACCCAGAATCTGTTGGATTTTAATAGAGGAACCAATCAACCGTTAGGGATCCTTCCTAAGTTGCCTATTACATTAGGAGGAAAAATCATCTATATCAATGTGATGGCTGTCCAAGGCCATTTGGTTTCTAATTTACTCCTTGGATGTGACTATGTTTATGTCATGGGAGCTCTTGTCTCTTCTCTCTTTCGTGTCATATGTTTCCTGCATGAAGGAAGAATTGTGACCATTGATCAACTTTCGTTTGTTGGTCCTAATTTGGCTCCCAATCAACCATCTTCCATAAATGGTTCTTGTGTGCAAGTGGTATTACCCCCGCCATAGGTTAATTATGTGGCCACCTGTTCCATGCTCGTGTCTACTGATGATCTAGTCGGCGATATAGTGCATCATGTACTAGGGGCATTGGATCCTAATATTTCCATTAGATCCATTGATATGTATCCCTTCAAGAGTGTTATTCACCCATTTGATGAGAACCTCTTGGAAGCCATGACCTCTTATGGGCCATGAATCAAGGTTCTCAGAGCAAAGTTCCTTGTTTGTGTCAAGATCCTTAAAAATGAGTCAAGGTTCCTGGAGCAGAGTTCCTTGTCTTGTGT
The DNA here is from genome assembly GCA_000404065.3 of Pinus taeda. Classification (NCBI taxonomy): domain Eukaryota; kingdom Viridiplantae; phylum Streptophyta; class Pinopsida; order Pinales; family Pinaceae; genus Pinus; species Pinus taeda. The sequence continues at coordinate 130,572 of APFE030391001.1, read as the reverse complement.
CAAGCTCCTTAAAAAAATGAAACAAGGTGTTTGATCAAAGTTCATTTACTTGTTTCAAGCTCATTAAAAAATGAATGAAGGTTCTTGGAGCAGAGTTCCTTGTCTTGTGTCAACCTCCTTAAAAAATGAAACAAGATGTCGTGAGAATGGTTCTTTTCATGTGTCATGCTCGTTAAAAAATGAAACAAATCCCCTTCCAATTCGAGTCTTTGATTAGATCTCGTAAATTCCCAGTTGAGTCTTTCACTTAATCTCATAAATGAACCTTCATTCCATCCACCTGTTAGTAACCAATAGTCTACTTAGGTGAATGAAATAAAGCCTGGGGGGCATGTAACTCGAATTGAGTCATTGTGCTGGGGTCATGCAAACTTATCTCAAGCATAGTTTTTCTTTGTTTGAAGCTTGTGTAGAAATGAAACCAATCTCGAGCATAGTTTTTCCTTGTTCCAAGCTTGTGTAAAAATGAAACTAATCTCAAGCATAGTTTGTCTCTGTTTCAAGCTTGTGTAAAAATGAAACCAAATCCAAGCATAATTTTTTCTCATGTTTCAAGCTTGTGAGAAAATGAAACCATGTTCAAGTATCCTCAAGCACAATTTCCCATGTTTCAAGCTTGCATAAAAATGAAACAATTCCCACTTTACCTCTCGTGATTACCGTTTTTATCAACCTGTTTTTGCTAGATGAGGCTTGGTTTTTTCATTCCATTGTCACCATCTCTTTGGCCAATCATACATTTTCACTTGGTTGTTTTACCATTTCTTGAGGAACCACTGTGATGAGTGGTCTTATTAGCCAACCTCTTGATCTTTACATGTTTTGAGTAGTTCCATCATGATAAGAACCAGTTGCTATCCTTTTATACCACTCATTCCTCTAGGAGTAGTCCTCTTTTAGCTCTTTTCAGACTCTCAAAATATGAAAATATTGTCGAGAAATTGTCATTTCGAAATTGTTAAAGTAAATGAAAAGACGTCTACTCAGTATAAGTTTAACCCTTTTCCTTACTGAGATAGACTAGCTACGAAGAAGGAATACCTTAGTCGAACATGGCTAAGAGGTTCTCTTGAGTATTTTTTCTACCTTTTTGGACTTAAGAGACTATCTATGAAAAGGGACATCTAGAGTTTTCTTTTTGCCTCTTTTTCAAACTCTCTAAACATGAAAAACATTTCAGTTTACCCCTCTGTCGGACTCATAAAACTAAAACGACGAAGGAATTGTCACCATGACGAGACCGAGCTACTCCTTGCCAGGGCTCGTTATAAATAATATGAAGGATTCATCTGAAGGATGAACTTATACGACAAGCATATGGTATCCTCTTCAAGCTTGAGATTAAAAATAAAGAGGTACTCGCTAGAAATAGTGGGGGAAAATGGAAAGAAACATATATCTTGTATTTTGTATGAAAGGTTGTATGTCTCTCTTGAACATGGCACTTATTTGTATCTCATGTCAGGTTTGGGGCATCCTCACTTTTTCACTTGGCTTACCAGGTTTGGGAAATCCATTTGCCTCTCATTTGATTATATTCTATTGTCACCATGACCTCTGATCCTATTTTGAGTCAAATGCTACAAAATTCCGGAGTCGTGTCGCTGATATGTTCAAGAGAAGTCCCACCCGCAAATTAAAACCACTTATATCTTATTTGAATTTTTATGCATCAATCCTAAATCACTCTTGCCAACTTTGAAAAATCCTATGTTTTGTGTCGATGATGTGGGAAACATTAGGGCCCTCCTTTGACAGATCACTCCCTGTCGACTCCAACTCATTATCCAGGAAGATGATCTAGGAACTCCCTTTTAGTACCTTGGATCTTGCATGCCTCAATGGAAGTTTCTTTACATTTGATAATAAGTTCCCATCACTGGATTTCAATTGAATGATTTTGCGAGTGTTCGACTTCAGCTTCATTGTTCACACTTGTGGATTGTGATGTTGTACCTTGAGAGCCATCATCATCATTGGTGGTTTCTCTCCTGCCTGTTAACGGTTGACATCATTGACTGATAATCATGTGGTTTCTACCATGTTCAACTCTAACACATCTATTCACACGGTGAGATTCATAATTTGGTTAGATCGAGATAGAGGTGAAGACCTTGGGTTTCGTTTCATAAATCTACGCTGCATGGAGTTATTAAGTATTCATGATCCTTTCTATTCGGATGGTTGCGTCCATGCCATGGATCCGTGTATTGTTAGATGCCTACTTTTTAGGCATACTTACATCAGAGATGTTTGATATGTTGTATTATGTTTGATTTGCAAGTCTCTTGATGGTGGTTCTCTAAATCCTTTCCTTTGATTGTAAAGCACTTCAACCATCACTTCCTGTTCTGACTTCATGCTTTAGGTAGTGTTGTCGCTTTTAACAACACCTACAACACGAGTGCTTCAGTAGACATAAAAATCTTCCTAGAGACAACCTCTGGGTTGATTGTAAACCAGTGCCTAGGAAATCTTAAAGAGAGGAGTGCATGGAAGATTATTTGTGAGGGGGCTTCAACAACGCTCCAATTGTCACGTAATTAAAAGAGAATAAAGGGGGCTTGGTTCAATAGTTTTTCATCCAGGTAAACTCAAGCCGATACATGGATCCAAATTTTGAAGGGGTAAATCGGGCCAACCCCAAAGAGAAATGCCTTGTTCTGGTGGCCGACACACAACAATCACGCAACTTAATATTGTAGTTGTAGAAAAGTGAAGAGGAGGAAAGGGAGGAGGGAATTTTATACATAGGGATGTAAACATGACATAATCCTAAGCGGTAATGTTCCGATAGAAGGATGGAATTCGATGCATAGGGCTATAAACAACACACAATCCTAAGAAACGATTTTATGATAGAAATATTAAAGAGGGAGGAGATGAAAGAGCGGAAATAGTGGAGCACAAATTAAGATTTCAGACCATAATCCTCATGAGAACATTTCTCATCAAACATCATAAGTAAATATGTGCACATTACAGGTACGTAAGTAAATCTGTAGCTAACACAGGTACTGTTACTACTTTGTAACAAATATACAATAATGAATAAGGGGAGAAACCCAAAGCTTGACTACAAACAAAGAAAAACATACATGAAGTGATAAACATAAGAGGAAACATACTGCACATTGATCTGCTTGGAATCACCAGAATAGTTTCATTAATACTTGAAGGGTCCAAATATTAGTCCATTACATTCAACATGTATCGCTCTGATCCCCCATGAACAAGCCATTTTGAACCAAGAATGGCATCTGAGAATTCAGAACCCCATGGGTGTGAAATTTGGGAACCTCTGTTAAGTGTTTCTCCCCATTATTTATACAAAGAGGGGATTTGAATCCACATTTACAAAATATCTTAGCCTAAGCTCCATCTATCTCACAGACTAGCTATCTCCACGTGTGAGGCTTTGCTGCCCAAAATGATTACAATCAGGATTTGATCCCTTCTTGGAAACAAACATAAATTATAGAATAATCAGAAATAAAGAAAACTAAAAGATGATGGGAGGAAGTATCCCTCTGCTATCCCTGTGAAAGACCTTGATTATACCATTTCTCTACCATGATGCGCTTCTCCGGCTGCTCGGACGGTTCCTGTCACTTTCGCCTTAATTGTCTAAATCATCCTTTCTTAAAAAATAGGAGCAATCAACTTATCAGTTTAATACCATAGTACAAATGCAGAGGACGCTTGGGTAGTACTTAATCTTCCATCTGTATGGAGCACCATGCTGGATAATCAAGTCCTCCCGAGCTTCCAAGTCTTCATTTACTTCTATCAGTGTCGACACTAGTTTTGTATCACAGTGGGCCTTTCTGGGTCAACCCATGCCGAGTTTGAATGCTCCATATCCTTTATTAAATTACACATCTACCGACCCACCTTGTCTTTAAAGTTCTACACTACCTGGTCATGGCAGTAGGGGAGTGGAGGCAGAACAAAAGTGAGAGTGACATAACCGGGAGGATATAACGACCAGTTGACATGGAGCCGAGCGTTAGGTGGAAAAGGGCATGAGACCGTTGGTGGGAGAGAGTGTGAGTATGAGTGGTTTTTAGAGGGGGGCATGTGAAATAAGTGGTAAGTGAAGGAGGAATGCGAAATAATATTAGAGGGACATGTAGTGGCAGGGCTCGACAGGGAAACCGCTTTTTCAGACCCCCTCCCCCCCCCTTGCCGATAAAGGGAAACATGGTTTGGGGGGGGGGGGGAAGGCTTAGAAGCTGTCGATCTAGGCAGAGTCAATTTATCACACGTAAATATGGCGGGTGTTTAATTAATGTGCGACCTTTGAAAAGGGACGGACCTGACATCCCCTTAAATTTATTGTATAAAATATCACATTTGGGAGGGTTCCCACATATCGTAATTGCAAGTTAGAAGGGACTTCGATGAAGGAGGGATTTTGACCTGTGCCATCGCCGATGTGCGGGATTGTCCCCTTTTGTGCTCAGATCTTGGTCCTTCATCCCTCCATGTGATCGCGGGCCAACCCCCTTATCGGAGCCCCCTTTACCGCAAATTGCAATCAGAGACTTTTAACTAGAGTTATGACCTTTTATCTTCGCCGATCGCTGATCTGTGGGATTGATGACATCAGTGCCATGTGGCACTTCCTGAGTGGTGACATGTGTCACCTAGATATGCCCGCATAGGACCCTTGAAAATGCTAGATCAACATGCCACGTGTCCTCCTTACCACCATATCATCACTGTACTGCCATGTCATGCTGAAGTCAACTGTCCTGTGTCATTATTAGATCCAATGGTGCTCTTCCATGTGGCCCCTTGAGGAGAGAGAAAAGGGTCCACCTACCCTTAGTTTTTGGATGCAATCCTTTGTTAAATGGTCTTCGCCCCCTCCTGATGCTTTAACACTATAGACGTGAACTTCGTCTATTTAGTGCTATCAGTGTATTCCTATCGAAATTCCTTTAAGGTTGATACATTGTAAATGCCGACTACTGATTGCGATATGTGTGGGATCCGCTGATCATCGATTTGACTGTCCTTTGCACTGTACATTGGCCCTTGACCATTGATTTGTGATATCACTCCCAGACCTCCTTTATGTGGGAATTCTGACATGCGAGACCTTTGATTACTAATAAGTCGATGTGTCGTGTCTTGGACCCATCGATAGCCGATTTGCGATATCGGCGATCGGTTGATCACAAATTTCACTTTATTTCCTTGCTTTTGCTTCAGAAAATCCCCGATTGCGATTTGCGATGAGATTGACCCTTATTCATTTTCTCTTTGTTTTCTGGTTTTCAAAGAGTCCCTTCAATCTACTCTAACTTCTGATCTAGGAGTCCATTTTTGGATTTCCATAGACCATTAGAAAGCTTGTTCTGAGCACTATGAAATGGAGAGGGTTTGATTTAGCTTAGAGAGCTTCTCTCACTTAGAATATGGCTTCAAACACCACTGATATTTACCACTTTAGACTGGTGAAAACTCATAATGCAGTGAGTGACAACATTGGCTCCAACTAGGGACATTGCCTTGCTGGCAAGGTGTTGAGAACATACAGACCAATATCCTTCACCATTGGGCATGGAGTAAAAAATATAATGAATCTATATAACCATAAAATATCCACGAGAGTCCATTTGTTGGGAGTACTTTCCTCATCAAACTAAAATGCAAAAATAAAAATTATAACAACTATAAAGTAAATGCTCAGCTAGTGAGCTTATTTATATACACTCCTACTTATATATAGGGCTCAATTCACCTAAGTGAGTTCAACCCTCCAATGGATCTAGGCCAACATTTTGGTGCTGGACCTAATTTGTTCATGTCGCTAAAAAAAATAAAATTAAAATAAGCATGCACCATGAAAAGTATTCAAACAAAGAAGTTGATGCATACTCCAGAAACAACCTCTGCCACTGACCTAAGAATGTGGTCATGTAATTAGCTACAGGGTCATAGAACTGACAAGGAAAGTTTGCAGTTGTCTTATTTTCATGAATAGTTTGCTGACCAATATCTTCTTGGTTAGGGAAGCCACAAACAATGTTCAACTCCTTAGCCTTAGATTTTTCAAGAAAATCTCATTGCTGATATTTTGCTACTCATTTGTCAATGGACAACCCTCTTGGAAATATTCAATAGAATCTTTAGTTTGTGAGATGTAAGAATCATAGACTAGAGGGTCTATAGATAAATCCTCGCAGTAATTTTTCTGCAACAGGCAGTAGCAAACCCTGCTTGGTCCTTCAACTTCGGGCTCTTGTAAAATTGGTTTCCGGAAGCCTGCTTCCCACTTGCTGGTAAATGACTCCCTTTGAACATCTGTTGCCATCTCATCCTCATCTGAACAATATGGATCATAAATCAGAGGAGGTTCTTGATCTTGTTCTCTAGGTGAATGATATGCATTGTAAACTAGAGCCTCTTTGATGACCTCCTAGTGGGCCTCCTCTTCTTGTGAATCTTCCCTTGACTGGGAGTGTTGTGGCTCTGCATCATTGGACTCTTCATCAAATTCATATTTATCATAGGAAGGAGAAACATCAAATTAGGCCAAATAAGACCTCTGAGGTTTTATTGGTAGGTTGATGATATTTCTTTCTCCTCTTTCTTGTTCATTGGGTGGTGCTTCTTGATGCGAGTAGATTTTTTCTTGGAGTGGAGCTCCACAAACATCTTCAATAGGGTCATCAACCTTGGGAATGTCTTCACGATTAAAGTGTGCATAAAAATCTTCAAACAGAAAATTCGGTGGATATAGTCTTTTGCAATAGTGATTGAATGATATATGAAAACTTTTTAAGGAAGATACGCTGCCACGAGGTACTGTTTTGTACCAAAACCTAGCATCCTCATTTAAAGAATACTTGAACAATTTAATTTGTACATCTTCAAGAAAAATACCCTATTGTTCCCTGCATTCATGAAAATATTTGAGGTGTTGGTCAGGCCTTCTCTCTGTGTTCCCACTGAATCAACGCAAATAGATAATCCTTTCATGAAACAAAGGGACTTGATTTGGATTACCAACAATAGAAGAAAAATCCGGTGATGCAAATTGGTTGGCCAAGAATGCAATAATGGCCATGTCAAAAACCTCCCTAGATGAGTGATTGCAGGTACAAAAGTAGGGAAAGTTTTTAGCTGCTTTAGCATAAGAGTGAGTATGAGGTAGATTGAAAGCCAAGATGATCAAATAGAGATATGGACAGTGGAGTCGCTAGGATGTTTACCATAAAATGAAACAATGGATTTGCCAAGGTGAGAGATCTTCAACTCACACTTCCCTTGCTCACCTAACATAGGAAATGTCAAAATTTGTCGTATCGAGGGAAAATTATTCTAATCCATTCCTTGACAATGACACCAAAAAGATGTTGTTGTCTTTAACGACACCTGCAACCCGAGTGCTTCCGGAGACATAGAAAGCTTCCTAGAGATAACCTCTGGGTTGATTGTAGACTCGTGCCTAGGACATCTTAAAGAGAGGAGTGCATGGAATATTATCTATGAGGGGGTTTCAACAACATTCAAATTGTCACGTAATTAAAAGAGAATAAAGGGGGCTTCGTTCAATACTCTGTCATCTAGGCAAAATCAAGCCGATACATGGATCCAAATCCTCACGGGGTAAATTGGGCCAACCCCAAAGAGAAATGCCTTGTTTTGGTGGCCAACACACAACAAACACACAACTTAATATTGCTATTGTAGAAAAGTGAAAAGGAGGAAAGGAAGGAGATAATTCGATGCATAGGGTTGTAAACAACACATAATCCTAAGCAACAATGTTCCAGCAGAAGGATGGAATTTGATGTATAGGGCTATAAACAACACATAATCCTAAGCAGCAATGTTCCAGCAGAAAGATGGAATTTGATGTATAGGGCTGTAAACAACACATAAACCTAAGCAAATATTTTTCGATAGAAATATTGAAAAGGGAGGAGATGAAAGAACGGAAATAGTGGAGCGCAAATTAAGGTATCAGACCATAATCATCATGAGCACATTTCTCATCAAATAACATAAGTAAATATGTGCACATTATAGGTACGTAAGTAAATCTTTAGCTAACACAGGTACTATTACTACTTTGTAACAAATATACAATCATGAATAAAGGGAGAAATCAACAACTTGGCTACACTATTTCAAAGGGAGAAAAACATACATGAAGTGATAAACATAAGAGGAAACATACTGCACATTGATCTTCTTGGAATCACCAGAATAGTTTCATTAATACATGAAGGGTCCAAATACCATTCCATTACATTCAACATGTGTCTCTTTGATTCCTCATGAACATGCCATTTAGAACCAAGAATGGCATCTCAGAATTTAGACCCTTGTGGGTGCGAAATTTCGGAACCTCTATTAAGTGTTTCTCCCCCTTATTTTTATAAAGGGGGGCTTTGAATCCACATTTACAAAATATCTCAGCCTGATCTCCAACTATCTCACAGACTAGCTGTCTCCACATGCAAGGCTCTGCTGCCCAAAATGATTACAATCGAGATTTGATCCCTTCTTGGAAACAAACATAAATTATAGAATAATTGGAAATAAAGAAAACTGAAAGATGATGGGAAGAAGCATTCCTCTACTATCCCTGTGAAAGCCCTTCATTAGGCCACATCTCTTCCATGATGCAATTCTCCGGCTGCGCGATCGGTTCCTGTCACTTTCGCCTTAATTGCTTGAATTGTCTATTCTTCAAAACTAGGAGCGGTCAACTTATCAGTTTAATACCACAGTACAAACATAGAGGATGCTTGGGTAGTAGTTCACCTTCCCTCTGTATGGATCACCATGCTAGATAGTCAAGTCCTCCCAAGCTTCCAAGTCTTCATTTACTTCTTTCAGTGTCGAACCTGGTTTCGTGTCACGGTGGGCCTTTCTGGGTCAACCCATGCCGAGTTTGAATGCTCCATCTCCTTTATTAAATTCCACAACCATCGATCCACCCTGCCTTTAAATTTTTGCACTACTGGTCGTGGCAGTAGGGGAGTGGAGGTGGAACGAAAGTGAGGGTGACATAACCGGGAGGATGTAACGCTACGTTGATGTGGAGCCAAGTGATAGGTGGAAAAGGGCATGAGACCATTGGTGGGAGAGAGTTTGAGATGAGTGGTTTTCGGAGGGGGGCATGAGCTATAAGCGGTAAGTGAGGGGGTTGCGAAATAATATGAGAGGGGCATGTAGTAGTGGGGCTCGATAGGAAACTACTTTTTTGGACCCCCCTTGTTGATAAAGGAAAACATGCCAGGGGGGCTAAAAAGCCTGGGAGCCATCGATCTGGGCGGAGTCAATCTAGGTCGTCAAGAGATGGGGGATGTTTAATTAATATGCAGTCTTTGAAAAGGGATGAACCTGACAACCCTTTAAATCTATTGTATAAAATATCACATCCGAGAGAGTTTCTTCATATTGCAATTGCAAGCTGGAAGGGACTTCGACAGAGGAGGGAATTTGACTTGTGCGATCGATGATGTGCAGGATTGGGGCATTTTTTGCTCAGACCTTGGTCCTTCGGCCCTCCATGTGATCACAGGCCAACCCCCTTATCAGAGCCCCCTTTACCACAAATCGCAATTAGAGACTTTTAACTCGAGTTGTGACCTTTTACCTTTACCGATCACCGATCTACAGGATTGATGACATCACCAATGCCACGCGGAACTTCCTAAGTGGTGACACGTGTCACCCAGATATGCAACCATAGGACCCCTAAAAATTCCATATCAACATGCCATGTGTCCTCTGTACCACCACATCATCACCGTACTGCCATGTCATGCTAACGTCAGCTGCTCCGTGTCATTATCAGATCCAATGGTGCTTTGCCACTTGGCCCATTGAGGAGAGAGAAAAGGGCTTGCCTGCCCTTGGTTTTTGGCTGCAATCCTTTGTTAAATGGTGTTCAACCCCTCTTGACTCTTTAACATTATAGGCTCAATTTTTGGCTATTTAGTGCTATCAACGTATTCCTCTCGAAATTCCTTTAAGGGTGATTCGTTGTAAATGTCAACTACCGATTGCAATATGTGTGGGCTCTGTTGATCATCGATTTGACTATACTTTGCACTGTATGTTGGACCTTGACCGTTGATTTGCGATATTTCTCTCGGAACTTCGTTATGCGGGAAGTCCAACATGCAAGACCTTTGATCACCGATAAGACGATGTGTCATGCCTTGGACCTGCCGATAGCTGATTTGTGATATCGACGATCGGCTGATCATAGATTTCGATGTCTTGCCCTGCTATTGCTTTAGAAAAGCCCCGATTGTGATTTGCGATGAGCCTAACCCTTCATCTTTTTTTTTCGAAGGGTCCCTTCAATCTGCTCTAACTTTTGATCTAGGAGTCCATTTTTGGACTTCCATATACCGTTGGAAAGCTTGTTCCGAGAACTATGCAATGGAGAGGGTATGATTTAACTTAATTGCAATGGAGAGGGTATGATTTAACTTAAAGAGCTTATGTGTCTTGGAATATGGCTTCAAAATTCACCACTCTTTAGCACTTTGGACTACTGAAAACTCATAATGCAGTGAGTGAAAACAGGGGGCATTTGTCATAAAGTATTTTGTCACACTCCCAGTCTCATATCCTAAAGTGTCACACTTTTCATAGTCAAATTCGCAAGTTTCACAAAGTGATGAAAGCTGCTGCAAATAATGTATTCACCATGAAACATGTTTGTGAAAATCAGAAGAAATTCCACAACTACCGACCCACCTCGCCTTTAAAGTTTTGCACTACTTGGTCATGGCAGTTGGGGAGTGGAGGTGGAACGAAAGTGAGCATGACGTAACCGGGAGGATGTAACGGTAAGTTGACGTGGATCCGAGTGATAGATGGAAAAGGGCACGAGACTATTGGTGAGAGAGACTTTGAGGATGAATGACTTTGAGGATGAGTGGTTTTCGGAGGGAGGCATGAGCTGTAAGTGGTAAGTGAGGGGGGATGAAAAATAACATGAGAGGGACACATAGCAGTAGGGCCCAATGGGAAACTGCTTTTTCAGACCCCCCTCGCTAATAAAGGAAAACATGGTGGGGGGCGTTGAAAAGGCTTGGAAGCCATCGATTTGGGCAGAGTCAGTCTAGGTCGTCCAGAGATGGGGGGTGTTTAATTAATATGCGGCCTTTGAAAAGGGATGGACCTGACAACCCTTTAAATCTATTGTATAAAATATCGCATCTGAGAGAGTTTCTGCATATCGCAATTGCAAGCTGGAAGGGACTTCGGCGGAGGAGGGACTTTGACTTATGTGATTGACGATGTGCAGGATTGGCACATTTTGTGCTCAGACCTTGGTCCTTCAGCCCTTCATGTGATTGCGAGCCAACCCCCTTATCGGGGCCCCCTTTATCGCAAATCGCAATCAAATACTTTTAACTGGAGTTGCGACCTTTTATCTTCGTCGATCACCGATCTGCGGGATTGATGACATCATCAGTGCCACGCTGAACTTCCTGAGTGGTGACACTTGTCACCCAGATATGCCCCTATAGGACCCCTAAAAATTCCAGATCAACATGCCACGTGTCCTCCGTACTGCCACATCATCACTATACTGCCACGTCATGCTGATGTCAGCTGCCCCATGTCATTATCAGATCTAATGGTGCCCTACCATCTGGCCCATTGAGGAGAGAGAAAAGGGCCTGCCTGCCCTTGGTTTTTGGTTGCAATCCTTTGTTAAATGGTCTTCAACCCCTCCCGACTCTTTAATATTATAGGCCCAAATTTTGGCTATTTAGCGCTATCAATGTATTCCTCCCGAAATTCCTTTGAGGGTGATCCATTGTATACGCCGATTATCGATTGTGATATGTGTGAACTCCACCGATCACCAATTTGATTGTAATTTGCACTGTATGTTGGACCTTGACCGCTGATTTGCGATATCGCTCCCGAACCTCCGTTATGCAGGAAGTTCGACATGCGAGACCTTTGATCACCGATAAGACGATTTGCCATGCCTTGGACCTATTGATAACTGATTTGTGATATCAGCAATCAGTTGATAATAGATTTCGATGTCTTCCCTTATTGTTGCTTTAGAAAAGCCCCAATTGCGATTTGCGATGAGCCTGACCCTTCGTCATTTTCTCTCTTTTTTTTTTTTCAAAGGGTCCCTTCAATCTGCTCTAACTTCTGATCTAGGAGTCCATTTTTGGACTTCCATATACCGTTAGAAAGCTTGTTTCGAGCACTATGCAATGGAGAGGGTATGATTTAGCTTAAAGAGATTACGTGGCTTGGAATATGGCTTCAAAAGTCACCACTCTTTAGCACTTTGGACTGCTGAAAACTCATAATGTAGTGAGTGACAACTAGGGGCATCTGCCATAAAGTATTTTTTTCACACTCCCAGTCTCGTATCCTAAAGTGTCACACTTTGCATCGTTAATGTCACAAGTGTCACAAAGTGATGAAAGCTGCCGCAAACAATGTATTCACCATGAAACATGTTTGTGAAAATCAGAAGAATATCCCTAAAGAAAAGGAGGAAAACTTGCATTGGAAGAATTCTGAAGAACTTGTCAAAAAAATTTGTTTGCAAGCCCAATGCGTTTCCTCTAAATAGTGTCTCATGCTAGTAACTTTTGACATTATACATGACTAGTGCTGCTAGTGCGATTTTTATAAGGAAATTCCGCGTTGGTCCTCTTTAGGTAGTTTTTCCCAGAATGGAGGAGAAGCTTCTCTTACTAGAAGGCTCGAGAACGATGATGTGGTTTAAGGTAAATGAAGGTTGGAACAAAACCTCCTATTCTTGGCCCTTGATCCTATTTCCATGGATCTCTTCCTTGATATGCATAACTCCTCCCTCTTTTCATGGATCCTCAAATCCCTCTCCTTTCCTATAAATGAATTGCCCACCATCCACTAATGGTTGGCTATTGGTTGGTTGGTTGGTTTCCATCCTAGTGCTAAATTGTGCCCAAATGTTGCCCATTTGCAAAGGAGAAAAGGTGTTTGAAGGCTAAGGCTTGGAATTGGAATCTCACTTGAAGGAGGCTTCCAACATCAAGGCTTCATTGGCTGTAATGCTCCTTGATCTGTTACATAATTTGTATTAGAAAATGTTATGCTTTGCATAGTTTCGTTGTCTCCACTTGATATTTCTTGCATGCACTCATCTACACCAGCAAAGAGGAGATCGTGAGCTTGGAAGCCAAAGATTCAAGGTTGACATCAAGGGTATTAGCATTAGAGAGAGGTAGGAGATCTATCCTCCTTTGTATTTTCTAGTATGAATTAGGAAAGATTGCATGTAGTTGTCCTCTGTAGTTGCTAGATCCTCCCATAGGACTAGAGGGATCGTTTATGTCCATAGAAAGGATTGTCTGCACAACATGAATAAGGTTATTTTTTATTGGGCATTGATCACCATTGCAATTTTTTTGATCTTTGACATGCTTCTAACTAAGTAGCTGAGCATTGCATCATGACTTGTGCTCTAATTTCCTCCTTGAGACAATTGATGAAACTTCATAAAAAGTGGAACCATATAGGGTTTATGTGTGGATTACTAATTTATCGAAGGATACAATAAATTCTATAATTGCACCTAATTGGCACTTTTGTTAGTCGTTCCAAATGGTGATTGTCTCATTTAAAACAAGCATAGATGGTTTTTACAAAATGGGTCTAGGCAATCTAGCCACCATTAAATTTTTATATTATTACCACCATTGCAAATGTTATAGGTTCAAATATAAAACTCCCTCTCTAAGTTTCATTAGGTCATTAGTAATTCCATGGTGAGAGAAATACTGTTTCATTTGCATAACCCAACCAAAGGGATTAGAGATACCAATCTTGTTTATGTCTACTTTTGGATAATGGTGCCATGAATTGTGATCTTGAAAGGGTGTGCGATGTTTAATTGGAAAGAACATGCTAATGTGCTATTCTTTGTTTGTTGAAGATTCTCCTATGTGTGGCTCCATGTGTTATTTTGGCACCTTGATACCCAAGGATGTACATAGCTCTCCTATCATGTCCTTGAGTTCAACACCCTCTTGGTGAATCTTTGGTGAGAGTTGAGTACCTTAGTCTTTGATTGAAGAATCAAGTTGAGAAACCTTGGATTCCAACAAATGGTATTCATTGTGTAGTACTTAGATTCTTTCCCTCTTAGATGCCATGTCGTAAATATGGGCCATGTGACAAATTAAGATCCCGTTGACATGTTATCCCATACATTTCTTAATATTACTAGTGGATTGAGAGGATTCTTTTGAGTTTTTTCATGAACATTATATTGTTGGGTCCAAATAAAAATGGTTGCTAAAGAGGCATACCCACATGATCAATACAACACAATCATAACGGTGCCAATAGGGACTATGGTTTTTCTATATTTATATGTTTGTGGGAGTTTTACTGCATTGACATAATTCCGAAATTCTTTCTATATTTGAAGATGTAGGAATTTTATTGGCATACTTAAGAGGCTATGACTTTTGAGGTCATAAGACAATAGAAGATCAAGTGCTACAACCCTTTGACATACCAAAGGGTTCCAACAATAGTACTCAACCATTCTTTTACAACACTAACTAATGTTAAAGTATAATGCTTATCTAATGTAATAAAATCATGGATTATAAGTGACTATTAAAATGATAGTTATATAATAAAGTAGTTATGTTGTAATGGTAGAATAACTACCTAACCACTGAGATGAAAGTTGATCAAACCCATTGTATCAATCAAAATCATTGTAATAACATGATATTGTTTATATGAGTCCATTGAATTTGTTTCTAATCATGTTTGTAAGCTTTCTTGTTTATTTAGGAAAATAACATGATATCAGAGTAGGAAGATTTTGAGTTTGACTTGATCCAAATTTAAAGTATTTGTTGAATCTTGGCTTGTTCAGTTCTTTTAAAGTATATTAAACCATTATGAAACTAATTAAAGGAATTTATATAATGAAGTATTAATTACACTTGAAATCGTTACAAGGAAGTTGCTAAAAATAGTTTTAATACAAGTCATTGACTTTGCTATACTTTGAAAGAGGGGCCCCTTCCAAACCCCAAAATGCATTTGCCACTACCCTAGTTGCTATTCAAAGGCCCATACAAGAGTCCATGTTAATTGCATAGCTATTAATTGGTCAAGGAAAAGGGTCGTATGTCATTGGTGAAGAAGTTTCCATATTTGTCTATAGTCATATCAAGGAGTAACCACTGATTTTTTTTCATGACTTAAAATTCTAGATCTAAATTGCACCAAAAAACAGAGTCTCAACTATCAAGAGAAGTAGATCTCCATTATATGCTATTTCTTTAGCCTCCATGATATAGATGCCATTTGCTAAAGGATAATTGTTAAATTGGCAACTAGGGCCAAACTCCATGTGGGTCAGCTTATTTATGGCAGCTGATATTTTTATTGGATCCCTCTCGTCGAGAGGTATAGGATTGATCTAAAGATCATCCGATTCCGATAAGTATTTATGGAGATATGAATTTATTTTGTTTATGAAATTATTATCAAGCCGACCAACTCTTATGTAGGCTCTAGAAGCCCAACCGACGTGTCCATTCAACCTCTGCGTTTTTAGTATAAATAAGAGAGGACTTGGAGTCATTAGAGACATCTCTTCATGTGTGATTTCCTCTCCACGTCTTGGGTTTTTGGAGAAGGAGAGAGACACCATGAGTGATACGCTGGTCTTCAAAGTGTTTCCCTAGCTGCTGTACGTTGCCCTAGTTGCAGAGATCTGGCCGCAGTAAAAGAGGCCTCATATACAGCTAAAGGAAAAGCCCTAAATTACAGTCACGCATGCAAACCTATATGTTGGCATACGCTGTTCATAGTGTATACGTTGGTTTCATGCCATCATGGGAGATATTCACGCGTCAATGGTGTCCACAGTCAATGTTCACACTTATACGCAGCCCTAGCTCATACGCTGTAGTGGAGCCTAGCCGCAGTAAGGGAAGGAATAAACGCAATGAAGACACATACGCAGGTCATAAAGATTCGCAGGCAAAGGAAGTCAGATATTCTTACGCTGGAGATTATATATAGTTCACACGTTGTCCGCGATGGATTACACATTATACGATGTCATAACGCAGTCATGGAAATTCAACGATGTGATGTATACGCAGGGAAATTCAACGCTATCATGTATACAGTAATAACACAGTCATGGAAATGTCTACGCAGGGAATATGTTGTTATGTATACGCAGACATTAACATATGTTATGTATATGCAGAGCATCACGGTATATGCAGACATTAACATATACGCTGTTATGTATATGTAGAGCATCATGAGCATCATGATATACGCACAACATGGATACTAGACGCGCAGACATAAACCTTATCCGTTGTCAAAGGTGACTGATATCTGCACCATGGTATAAGCACAACATGAAGACTCTATGCATGATATACGCATGGAGAATATAACATAGAAGCCACAGCATGAACGATGCATGGAGCCACAGTAAAGGCATGAAGTTGCTGAGAGCCATAGTCAAGTAAATTACTGTCTTGCTATGATTCAATGATGAGATAAGGGTTCAATGAGGAGATCCTTGGCTTATGTATCATCAACGTATTCTTGTGGCAAGAGGATCTATGAAATCCTTCAGCAACATTATGATGATCTGGGCAGCCTATGAAATCCTTCAGCAGCGTTATGATGATTTGGGCAGCATGATGATAAATAGTGTTTATGTAACATGATGAAACTGTCATCATAATAATGAAGCCCTAAATGAAGTTATCTAACAAAGAGCACAGTGAAGATATAAATAGATCTCATCATTGGAAAGATGCGGCTAACAACTTCAAAAGCTACAGCTGCATGATCTCAGTAAAGGTACAACAATGGTGCAACTATGATGAATGATGCAACGGGCAACATGATGATAAATGTGATCATGAGCAGCATGATGGTGCTACACGGTAAGGTACAGAAAATGGACAAGATGCAGCATGATGATAGGTGAAGGAGTCACCTTGAGAATCAGTTGAAGCAGAATGTCTTCAATTGATCTCATCGTTATGCGAAATGATCTATGCTAGATCTAGATAAGTCAAAGTGTTGACTTTTGTACTCTCTCTCTCTCTGTTGAACTTTGAAGATAAAAGAAGATTTGATCAAAGGGTTTCCCCACACATTGTGGGGTTTGTCCTTGGCTTGCGCCATATCTTGTGTCCTCTTGCCTTGGCTTGTTTTCTGCGATTTATAGTTATGTTCTATCTGTAGTTTATCTTAATGCTGATGTGATTGCCAACTATGAAAATTTAAATAAATTGCTTTAGCATAGAACATACCTAATCTTAACAATAATCACTTCATTTCCTATTTGATATCATGGTCAAGTTTAGTGGAAGAACACCTATGCATATAGAATAAAATGTTGAAGGCAAAGGAAAATAAATTTGCGATAGAAAAAAGAGATTGTGACTAATTTATATGTCGACGAAGCATATATAGATGTGATTTTTCCTAACTGCTAAACAATAACAACTCCAATGAAGATAAAAATGTCCAAGCAATATTTAATGAAATAAAGGTAAAATATTTTTTATTTTGTATTATAATTGAAGAATGATCCTATTGTTTTAGAAATAGAGACATTTTGCAAAATAAATTACTATATCAAATTTGAAAAAAAAAGGGGAAAATATATAAGGAGCTTTTAGAAAATTCTTTATTATTCCTCAGTTCCAGAAATTATTTGAAGAGACCAAAATTTGGGCATAAGCTATTCCAACAAGATTACCTTTCAATAGTTAGGGTTTTCAATGTTTATTTTCAATAGATGTAAACTGACATGAATAAATCCTATGTCCAAAATATTATCCTAGAGATCTAGGCGAGCACCTTGGTTATATGGAGATTCAATAGATGGAGATATTTCCATAGGGACATATAATATCTAAAATCCTTTACCCTTGTTCATAATCAGAACATATAAGAATTAAAACAAATAACACTTTCATGATTTAAGAGGCCTACATTTTGTAGACAAGAAATGGGTCAAATGTAAGTGATGCTTGACATGGTTTGTTGCTTAGTAGTTCAAGAGTTTATGGATCTCAGGAATCATCCCTCAATAAAATGTTGTTATGAGACATGCATGTGGATTATAGTCCAGTAATTTAATTTAGGAGATTCATAATTCAAGAGTTTAGGGAGGTGGAATTTGGGAACGTAGGAATTTTACTCGAGAGCTACACCTATATGAGGGTTACAAGGAAATTTGATAGAGCCCTACTTAGTGCAAGCATTATTTGTCACAAAGAGGCATATGCAGATTTGTTTAGATGACATGTTTTTAATTGTATTTTAAGCCTTAAGAGGGGCATTAAAGTATTAACATTTATATAATGTAATAAATTCATGGATTATAAATGATATTATATAATAAAGTAGTTAGATTGTAATGGTAAGACAACTATCTAATTGCTGATATAATGGGGGATCAAACCCATTGTATCAATTAACTTTATTGTGATAAATTCATATCTTATACAAGAGTCCATTGACTTTGTTTCTAATCATGTTTGTAAGTTTTCTTGTTTATTTTGGAAGTAACAACTAAGGAAAGTGGATCATACCATTAGTTGTACAACTTGATTTCTCGATACGCAAGAGTGATGTTCCTAATTGTTGTTTTTGTTGTACTATAAAAAGAGATTCAACCAAAAGTTTATGCAAAGTTGGTTTTAGGTTCACTTACAGGGTTTATGATATACTCTAGGGTAAATGGAGGAGAATCCCAAATACACATGTTGTTTGATGTGGTACTACTCAAAGGGGTACCGAGAGAGGTTACATTGGTGTCTAATCATGTGACACCACTTGTATTTTCTATATGTATTGTTCTCTAATACTCATCTAACAACATATCTTTGTGTTATTTAAAGGCACCAAAAGTTCAAAAACCACTCTCATCTAAATAAATTTTGCTAAATTTGGATGTGTGCTGGCTTCTAAAGGATCTTTGATACCGCTTGTAGTGATTATTAACCTTAGATTTGAATCAATATACGGAATTCAAATAATATAATGTAAACATGATGAAGAATGTGAAAATAATACCCTTGTATTAATGATTATCAAAGAAAGAAAACGATGTTCTTTCACTTTATAAGGTAGAGTGGTCTCTCCCTAAGTAGAACTCCAATTACAACAATACTCGATAAAGACATTCGATAGCCTCCAAGATCTTGAAATAGATTCTTAATAGCAAAACACTAACTACTTATGGTTCCATCATGAATGAATACCAACCACCTAGTGGGCAATATTCAATAAAGAGGACCCTTTTACATGTAATAACTATACACTGACTATCGAATGGGCCAAGTTATTCAAAAAACATTGTTGCATACATTAATGATTAATGTCTAAGTACCCTACAATCTAAAGTAAGGAGGTTGAGGTAGGACCCTATCAACGTAAGCAATTTAAATAATCAATGTTTGAAAGTGAATAAATAATAAGATGTGTTTATGTGAGGAGTAAGAATGTGTGATGAGATCAATAAGTGCACAAAAAATACATAAAAGAAGCAATTCTTTACATAGTATATTAGGTACTAATGAAAATGACTATCAAAATGCATAATAACTTAAAGTGTGCCCATTAGTATGTTAAGAACATATGAATGCTATCTATGTGGTTTAGTCAATTAAACATAAACTATTACTTAAATTGCTCAAATGTATATATTATTATTGATACACAAAATGAATTATGAAATGTGCAGTGATCAAAGTGTTATGAGAATGGTGTAATTCTAGCCATATTAAAAAATGATTATATGATTTCAACCTCCCAAAAGTTACAATTTAAAATAAAGAAAAATAGAGCTTAGGATAAGTGTGAATCTTTATAACTAGAACTCTCCAAATGCTATGTTATTCCATAAATTGGTTCCTTCTCCCTTAGATAATTCTTGAATCTCAATGTTGTGATTCTATTCGATGCCAATAGTTTTATTTTCCTTTTATTGTTATATAACTGTGATGATTCTTAAATATCGATATTGAAATAAACATTGGGGTTCTATTCAATACCAATAGTATCATTCTTCTTTTATTGTTACATAGTTATACAATATGAGAAAGATCAAATGATTATAAAAAGTTGTCTCTAATGGTTAAATTCATGTATATACTATTAATACTATTTTAACTTCTAAAATTAAGTTTGCTAAAATACATGTAACCCTAATCAAACTTAATCTCCCAACTTATTAGGTATGTCATACATAATTTGTCATAAAACATTTCACTAGTTTTTAAAATTAAATTTGCCAAATTACGTGTAGCCATAATCAAACTTTATCCCCCAACTTGTTTATTAAGTATACCAAACATCATTTGCTATAAAACATTTCACTATCATTAAGGTGACATGTTTAATCATTTATCTCCACATAAATCAAATATTATATAGTGACACATTAAACATATCCTCACTTATAACCAAAATATTTATGGAAAAAATATCCTCACTTTAAACCATACAATTGGATGAGAGACATTTTAGGAAAATAATACCCAAAGGATTGAATATTGTTTTGATATATACTTTTCATATTTTTGTTTTCAAGATTCCAATGGCGAGGAAGATTCCAATGGCGAGGACAATCATCAGACATAATCAGAAATAACTACTGTATGTTAATGCAAATTGACTCATCACTGAATAACGGAAAACCCACTACCCATAAGTGGTCCTTAAAGAGGCCAGTTATGCTTCTAGATTTTAAGACTTAAACCACCACTACCCATAAGTGGTCCTTAAAGAGGCCAGTTATGCTTCTAGATTTTAAGACTTAAACCACCACTACCCATAAGTGGTCCTTAAAGAGGCCAGTTATGCTTCTAGATTTTAAGACTTAAACCATTTTCCTTATTTCCTCTGGACTAAGCAAGCATAGGCATTTATAGGGTATACTCCAGGGCTAACAATTTTCCTTATTTCCTCTTAACCAAGCAAGCATAGGCATTTATAGGGTATACTCCAGGGCCGATAAGAACAACCAACCTGCTTTGATGTCCATTCCATTTCTTTAGGAATTTGTGTTTATTTACCGAGGGATTGTAACTATGTTGCGAGGATCCCTTAGCAATTGGTGTTTGATTAACTGATAAGCATGTGACTGCATAATGTTCTGGGACTCTTTCAGAGCTTTAAAAAGCGGTGTATGCTACCAACATTACCAGTCAGGCCCAGACCGTGGCCCCATGAGTGTCATTCAGAATCTTAAAAAGCGGTGTATGCTACCAGCATTACCAGTCAGGCCCAGACCGAGGCCCCATGAGTGTCAGCTAACCTTTATCTCAAAATTGAGAGTTTTTTTTTCGCTACTTGGGCACTGGAGGAGCCCAAGGGTTGGTTGTACCAATAATGGACGCCTGCTATGATTTCTTCCAATATGGCAACTCATTTAAATTCCCATGGTGTCGTTTCTCAGTGGGCTCAGCAGAGCGGGGGCCGGGGGCTAGTCTAATGTCAAATGGGCAGCGCACAATACCGAGCAGAGGAGATTGTCCCATGGTACCCCACATGTTTCATCCTCTTCCCAACTTTATTCTTCAACCTCTAATATCTTAATCATAATGATGTAGGGAACCGATCTAGGAATCCAAAATTGTTATGGATGATTATGAATGGTGATCAGAAGAAAAAGAATGCATGATCTGGTTGCTGTTGCTGTGATTGGTGGTGATTCTCATGCCTATTAAATACATACATGTACAGATAAATATACAGATGCAGTCTGCATATGGATTATGGTGGTGCCAACTTTTACGAAGGTCTGGCCCAAGAAACAAAGAAAAAACAAAAGATACAATTCCCCTCTTTATTCGTTAGATGCCAGAAATGCTGCTGTATATATGATATGTATACTGCATAATTGTTAAAGAAAAGTGGGGGAGGTGGGGGTGGATTACCATTACTTTTGCCAAAGTTTCTTCTCGCTTCTCAGACTCATATCTTTCTTTCGCTGATGCTGCTGTTCCATCAAACTTTTTTATTCGTTCCTGTGATCATCCCGGCTTACTTTTTCAAATTCTCCTTATCCTTTCTTCCCATCAATTTTCCTTGCAGTTTCACAGACCAAGATCGCCTCTGCAACTTCATCTTTCAGATACACAAAGGCTTGATTGATTGTCTTTCCGCTGAATTTTTCCGAGTTTTGTTGGTGGACGATCGGATTTTTGCATTTTTCCTTTGTTTCTACACTGCCCATTATTTCTATATGGCTAGTATCCCTGACTTGAATTGGTGCTGAATCTGTTTGTCTCTTAGGTTGGTACTACTATGCATTAGTCCTACTTTGATGTAGAAATTAGAATTGCTCAAAAATTAGGCCTGGGAGTAGACTTACAGCTCTTGATACATAGTGTCCAAAACCTGTCAAATCCATCTCTTCTTGGTATAGGATACACGACACATGGCTTCCAATGGTTTTGCCAAGGTTTTACAGAGAAATTCATGGATACTGACAAGAATGCTGGTATATGCAGTCCTGGAATGGATTCTTATATTTCTGTTGCTTATTAATGCCTTATTTCAGTATATCATCACTAAGTTTGCCACATTTTTTGGTTTACACCCACCTTGCTTATGGTGTTCTCGGGTGGATCATATCCTGGAGCCCAAGGAGCCTGACTTTTACAGAAAACTCATATGTGAACGCCATGCTAGAGAGATATCTTTGATGGATTATTGCCTGACACACAGGAAGTTGGTAGATGCTCATGGAATGTGTGAGGAATGTTCATTGTCAACGCCTAATGTCTCAAGTTCTGCAGAAGGCAATATCAGCCAATCCAACTGGTTCACATGCATGTCAGTGGCGGCAGAGTTGTCAAAGAGAGGGGATGCTAAGAGATTGCTGATGAATGGTCACCTGGATGATTCCAGCACAGAGGAAATAGAGTCTGAGGAGAAAGCAGGCAATGGCTGGGTGAGTAAGGACTTGGGCTCTTGCAGTAATGGTCATTTGAATGATAAATTGTATTCTCAAAGTTTTTCCAAGACCTTTTTTTTTAATGGGCGTCCAGCGGGTATTCTGAAACCCCAATGGAATGTATCTGGTTATGGTGGAAATGTTGTGAAGAGAGTATTGGAGGAGGAAGATGAGTCGAAAAGCCAATCTGGGTGTGTTTGTGGAGGCAATCGGGGGAAGATCTCTGGGGTTTTCATTGATTCCCCAGATGAATCTGATGTGGGTGCATCCTCATCTGTGGTTGATGGTGAAATGACCTAAATGGAGGTGGTGGAGAGAACTGATGAGAATTTTAGGGGTTTGGAATTAGCTGCTGGCTTCCAGAGATTGGATTCTATTTAAGAGCCTCAGGAGATTGGGGGATTGAAATCTGAACCAACTTTAGAAGGTTTCGGTAATACTGCTGTGGAGAATGAGGTTTTGAAAATTGCATAGAATGGAGACTGTATCTGAAGGTATGACAACTTTTTTTTTGATGTTAGTGATGGATTAGGTTTAAAGAATATATGTTCTGGTGGTTCTGAAGAGGTTCTTCCAGAATCTCTGAAAGTGTCCTCTAAAGCTGAGAGCATCCTAGTTATGACAAAGCATTTTGATGGTAGTCGTGATTTGAATCCCTAGAGGATGGTTTGTAACATGCTAAAATGTAAAATATTATAGAGGATTGTTGGGTAGAAGTAATTTATTGCACTGTCTACTTGATCAATAGAATCTAACCAACACAATTTCATATAATAAACTGAAATAGCTACGCAGTGGCAGGAAACCATCTGTGAGGCATTTGTGTGTGTTTTTAGAATCTAACCAACATACTTTCATATAATAAACTAAACTAGCTATTAAGTGACAGGAACCATTTATGAGGCATCTGTCTGTGTTTTGCAGCATTGTGTTTGCTCACATACTTAAGGAAAAGGAAAAGTGACATAAGATTTCATGTATATCTTGTGATTGTACTACTTACACACGGTTAGAAATCAAAAGCTTACATAATTTGGGATGTTTAGGAGCGCAAACTCATAATTCTAATTTCTAAATTGGAAAATGGTAGAATCAGAAGAGAATGAAGCCAAAAAGAAGGATAAATGACTATAGAATTTTATTTAGCTTAATCCAAAAAGCAATGAAGGTTGGAGAACTCGGAATCAGAAGCAAGATTCTATCCAGAAGGATACAGAAGAAGAGCAACTCAGGAGGAGTGTTTTGAGTCCTTAAACAACCAGTTGTAAACTTTTCTTTGATGGCCACTAATTATATTGAGGCACATACATATGAAAAGGCAATAAGGAAGTCCAAATTGCAGTAAGCTTTGAAAATATGGATAGATTCCGTTCACCAGAATCAAACATGGAAACTGTTATAAACTCTCTGAGAAAAGGAAGCAGTTTCAAAATCAAATATAAATCTGATGGTTTAGTTTGGAAAAAAAAACCATCATATGGATGTTACAAGTCTATTTTTTAGATGTTTTATTTTCAGAAAAGTTTATACTAAAAAATAATAGACAAGGATTTGTTGATTTGTTGAATCTAGTAAGAGATGATAAGATAATGGTATTAGTGTCCACAAATGATCAAAGAGTAAATCAACAGATGCTAAATATTAAAAAGAGAGAGATATAAATGATAATAAAAGGAGTGATAAGATTTAATTAAAGTAGAAGGGGAAATCCCTAAAAGATGCAAGGCCATTCATATCATAACTGGAAATAAAAGTTGGAAATAAAAGGAGGAAAAAAAACAATCTTTGTCAAAATTTCTCATTGTGAAAAGAGAGATGTAAAGCTTAATGAGAGATGTAAAGCTTAATGATATCATGATAGGGGGTTGGTTGTACCATCTTGGAAAGAGCTTGAGGGCCAAGTGGATTCCCTTTCAAGTTGAGGAGAACCTCTTGATAGAAGTTTGATTGCTTAACTAGTCTTAGTGGAAGTACTCTATATGAAGTGGATGTTTTATGAGATATACTAGATGTGGGATGTTTGTTAGTCATGTCACTAAAGTGCCATCAACGAGCTCAAGAGGTGAGGTTTTCTATTAGTACTTACTAGCTTTGGTAGTTGAGATGAGCTGAAAGAAAGAAGTGATGAGTTTGAAGGTACTTGTTCTGAAGGCACTGTCCAAATTCTCCTATGCATGGATCATTGCTTCAGGAACATATAAACACCTAAGCATATATGGTTGCAGAGAATTTGTGTCTCAGTTGATAAAAATCTCAATATGGCCTAGAGCAAGTGGTAAGAGTATAGTAATCTCATACATATGGACACTTTAGAAAGCTCAAATTCAAATGTGACAATTTGATCCAATCTTTTATGTGCAAGAGATAGGGTTTGGGTTAGTTGTTACTTGTTTTATATGTGCATGATCTAATCACATTAGGTAGCAATGTGAAAGTAATTACAAAGCTCAACAGAAGTGTGAAACAAACCTTGGAGATATCAAACCTACAAATCATGCATTATTATTTATATATAGAAATATGGTATAAAGTTGATTATCGTATTTCAAGTATGTTGGAGATCTCCCAAAGAACCTTGTGAAGTAAGAATAGAATCCCATGGACACACCCTTAGAACCTAGGCTCAAGTTTAGCATAAATAATGTTGGGAAGGCTAGTAAATGTAACAATGTATACAAAAATTAGATTTATCTAGCCATTAGTCAACTAAATATAGATTTTGTTGTAGGTGTGGTGATAACATATATATCAAAAAATAGAGAAATTCATTAGAGGTTGCAAAGAGTGTGAGAGAAATTAAAAATTAATTGATTGGGACCTATAGGATACTTATTATTATTATTATTATTAGGATACTACTATCAAAGAATTTGTGTTTGTTAGATACTCAAATCTTGATTAGCTTGGATGCATAAACTACAATAATTTGAAATTTGGTTTGGAATTAGTAACTATATTATGGAACGATAGAAATTACAAACAATATAGGAATATAGCAAGATCCATATTGTTTTCAAATCAAGGAAACTATAAAGCTGATATGATTATGGCATATAAAGAAGTAACATACATTATTTTTTGAGATTTGCTTTGGAATTAACAATGATATCATGGAACAATAGAAGTAGCAAACAATAATATTGTTTTTTAATAAAGAAAACTGTAAAGATGCTATGATTATGGTTTGTAAAAACATAACATAAAATGTTTTTCTGTTACAAATATCAATATAATACTGATTCGTCAACAACCACTTTATTATATGATCATTGAAGCATAGCACAATTGATTAAAAATGTTGTATTTCATACCAAGTGTAAGCACATCACACTAAGCTTTCATTCACATAACTAGAAAATAGAGAACAAACACATTTACAAATACTTTGAGTAGGGAAGAGATTTAAGAAGTTCATAATGTTATTGAGTAGGAAGAAAAATTATTTTTCATTATAAAAGTGACAGAAATAATGACAATTTAGATGGAATTGAATGCAAAGTAAAGAATGGAGCACAATTATTTGTATAATCATGTTTTTGAGTTGGATTTGTGAATACAAGATGAATTGTTATTAACTAGTTGTTGAAGTGATGTAGGTAACCTAATTAGCTATAGCTAAGTCATGTAAAACAACAAATGAAATTTATATTGATCACTAATTAGAGCAGAACAATCTACAAACACTAGTTACAATGGTTCTCAAGATAATTTTGGTTAGAGAAGTAATTAGTGATGAGAAAACAAAGTCTAATGTGAATATTAGTAATTAAGTAAAGTCTATTAGTGTAAACATAGAAGCTTGTGATAGGGTAGACAATTATTAGCAAGTGATATTAGCTAGTATATATTACCATTGAATATAACTTGTGCATTTTTTTTTGAATATAATTGATGCATTGCTTTTTAATTTTTTACTTTCCAAATTAGGAGATGGCCCTTGGGTAGTGATAAATAAATAATGGACTATCACTTGTAGGGCCCAATACCATTGCACTCTTTACCAATTTGAGACCTGTTACATCTAGCCCAAAATTGGACCATATGTTCCTAGGTGGCACTCAAGGTACTAGAAGTAACTTTAGTGGGTTTGAACTAGTGACCTTCAAGATGTTTAGGACCAAAAGATGCTTGGATAAATGCATTAGTTACATATGAAAATAGTAATTTTTTTTCTTTTTCTTTTTGGAGTGCCATTTCATTGATCTAGTTGGCCAGTTAGTGTTGTAAAGTTTAGAGCCAACACTTGAATAAATCACAAGTTGTAAATTGGTTTTGAGTTCTACATAAAAGTGTACAATTCTTGGGAAACTTTGAACAATGTATTTCACATTTTTTTGATAAACCATGTGCAGATGCAATTTTAACATTTTGTTGATGTACCATGTGTTCATGTTATGCATTTTTAGCTAGTGAAAAGGAAATTTTCTTTGCCATATATTAAGAAAAAATGAAGTTGGTGAGAATTTTGTTTGAGTTTATTGGTTTGTCTCATTTAGGTAATTAATAATTACATAATTTATTTGTAGTAATTCATTGCCAACTATTACTTCGTAAAATATAGTTTTGTCAAGAATATACATGAAAAGAAACATAGAGCACAATACAATACAAATTGTTGCTTAATACTCAAATTATTGCTTATCATTTGTTTAGATACATAATTCACCATTTTGAGGTTAAAAAACACTACATGTTTTTATACTATAAATGAGTAGTTGAGTGCTTAATAAAAAAACTTCTAATTATTTATACACAAAACTAGTAAACTACAAACATGCTTTCTTTAATTATATTTGTAACCTTTGTTATTGAGCTGAAAATTTAGTTAGATATATAAAATCAACTATATAATTTTTATACGCTCATATCCTAAGATTTTAATAGAAATGAAATCTTTATGCACTGATATCCTAAAATTTTAGTAAAAATGGTAATACATGTAACATAATTATATTATGAAAGAACCAAAATCACACTCGGTAATTATTCCCATTCCTTTTTTTCCTATTTTGCATGCATAAATTTCTAACCATAAAGATCCTACCCTACCCTGTTAACAAATTTTTTGACTTATACTTGAGGAAAATAAAATATATTAACAAATTTCTAATAATATTTAGAAACAAAATAAATAATAATAAATTTTTATTTCTTTTTATCTTAACAAAAAGAAAAGGAGCCCAACTTCTGAAACATACAGAAAATTGCATAAGAATAGGAATCTCTAACGAGTCTCGTTGCAGGGGTTTAGCAATGGAGGCTTGGAGATCTCGTGCTTGTTACTGCGATTTGTTCAATGGGAGTCGCCTCTCTTCGGCTGCAATCTATGGCCACGATGGCACCCCTGCGGCTTACAAACGAATTCTTTCCTCAACTGAAGCCTGAAGAGATTGCCACAATAATGAATGATTTCGAAAATCCTGGAACCCTTGCACCCACAGGCCTGTTCATCGGAGGCACTAAGTATATGGTCATTCAAGGACAGCCTGGCTTGTCATTCGAGGAAGGAAAGGATATGGAGGAGTGACAATGAAGAAGACCACCTGTACCCTGGTTATTAGTATATACAATGAACCAGCGACTCCAGGATTTTGACAACGGAGGTCTCTTGTTGTTGCTGTTGCGACAGTGACTAACCCTAGCCTCTTGTTCCAGGATGCCAAAGATCTCATGTGCAATGACAGGAGGCATCAGTTTTTGTGCTTCAGCAACGCCATCCCTTTGCATCCCAAGCTCAATGTGGATTATGACAGTGATGGTGTGGATTTTGCTCTGAGATGTGTGATCATTTTAGGGTTTTAGCCACGGTGGTGGCTCTTGTTTTAGGCCCACGAATCTAACCTCTTGTGGAAATAGGGGAATCCAACCAGATGTCCCTCCATATCTGATAAAATAGGGGAAACCATTTCTAAAGGATTCATCTCTTGATATTTTCCAAGATGACATCGCAATCCCTGAGCTCTTGTAATTTCTGATCTTTGTGAGGGCTGTTTTTGGTAGGATACTTTGTATTACAGTGAAAGTAGTAGATCTGGTATCCACAGTTGCTATCAGATTTCAAGAAAGGAAATGAATCCCTGTTGGGTTTATGTGGCTATTTTCTGAAAAACAATTTCACTTGGGGATATTTACTTAGTGGCTATGGCATTATAAGGAATGCTAGACCTGGTATCCACAGTTGCTATCAGATTTCAAGAAAGGAAATGAATCCCTGTTGGTTTTATGGGGCTATTTTATGAAAAACAATTTCACTAGGGATATTTACTCGGTGGCTATGGCATGATAAAGAATGCTTCAATTTCTCTTGTGGTGCCAAGTCCAATCAAGCTAGGATTCAACACCTTGACACGTAAAGAAATTTCAGGTAAGCTTGTGGACTTAGTAGATGAAACCCTAAAAGTTTTTATAAAGAAATGTATAGCCTACAAATCTAGCGATAATTTTGGGCCACGTTTTGGCCATGGACAATTGTACTTCAAAATTGGGTACATAAACTTCTTTGTTGTGAAATTTAAGAATATTTAGACTTATGATAGGGATTTTTATGAAAAATTTTGGTTTTGGGTGTAATGTGACAACAAGACATGTAATTATGGGTAAAATTTTATTTTTTTATTGTCAGTTAGTTTTGTAACGAGATTCATAACGAATAGTAGTTATGTAGTGGAGGAGAGACGTAGTGGAGGAGAGACCCATATGAAACCATATGAAATTGGTGAATGTGCGAGAGTTGCATCATGGACGTAGTGGAGGAGAGACCCATATGAAATCGGTGAATGCCCATATGAAATCGGTGAACATCATGGAGAATCAATCTTGATTAATGAAGATTTTCAATCCCTCCCCCGGTGGAGGTTTCCTTCACTTCAAAATTGGGTACAATAGACCTAGACATTGAATGTAAATTTGTTATTTTGCTCAAAAGGCTTCTTTGTTGTGAAATTTAAGAATATTTAGGCTTACCATAGGGATTTTTATGAAGAGTTTTGGTCTTGGGTGTTGAAATGTGACAACAAGACATGTAATTATGGGTAAATTTTTATTTTTTTATTGCTAGTTAGTTTATGTAATGGAGGAGAGATCCATATGAAATTCGTGAATGCTTAAGAGGCTGCATCATAGAGAGGCTTACCATAGGGATTTTTATGAAGAGTTTTGGTCTTGGGTGTTGAAATGTGACAACAAGACATGTAATTATGGGTAAATTTTTATTTTTTTATTGCTAGTTAGTTTATGTAATGGAGGAGAGATCCATATGAAATTCGTGAATGCTTAAGAGGCTGCATCATAGAGAATCAATCTTGATTAATACAGATTTCCAATCCCTAGTTGAGTGGAGGTTTCTTTGACACACTGTTAATGTTTTACCACGTAAAAATCGCCTTGTGTTAATATGTGATTTACTTTTTAGTTTTGTGTATTTCTTGCATTTCTTGTCGTGCATGTTTGAATGTTGAATAACTCCTATAAACTCAACATTGGGTTCTAGCTAGGATTTGCATGAAGCCTGATTTTAATTGCTTTAACCTTATTGTTATGCCATTTTTGCCCACACCCATTTGGGTTAGGCTACCTAATATGCCCTTTCACATGCTCCATTATTTTTTTTTGATTGAAGTGGGTAATGTTATTTGTTTTATTAAATTAGACATTTAGACATAGACAGACTGGACAAGCGTATTGCTACTACATTCACCCACATATGTGTTGAAGAAGATCTCACTAGTCCGCTATTGGATAAAATCTTTGGAAAATCCTTATCCACTAGAATGGCCTACTTTTACACATTTGTTGGATTATGAAATATAACTTTCCGGTGTAGACTTTGTCAACAACAAGGGCATCTGCAAAATGTTTGCCCTTCTTCTCCGAGGTAGTCCTCTTCTTCGAGTTCTAAGAATAAACCCCGAGGTTGGAAGGGCCCTAAAGTTTCAAAGGAGTCTAAGAAATCTTCAACTCCAAAAAAATTCAACAAATAAATTACGCAACCACATATAACGTCATCACATCCTTTAGATGTTGGGATCCACCCCTCAAATGGCGCTGCAAGTGACAAATATGTTTCTAGCTTCATCAATAAGCAGACACAAGCATTTCCATGAATTGGATCATCGAGACAATTACAAATGCAGAACCCCCAAAATTATATTTGACTCATGAAAAGACAATTATTGTACTGTCTTTGATCCTTAGAAGATAGATGTCTATAAAAAAAAAAGGAAAAAGAAATCTTTGAAGAGATCTCTGATTATTTATAGATTCTTTACCAAGCATAATAATAATGTATGGGCTAGATAATTAGGCCATGGAAGTAATAATTGTATTACAATGTACTATGCTTGTCCACCCTAAGAAAATTAATGTAATACCCTAAGAAAATTAATGTAATATGATATTTTGAAACAATAGAAATTAATTAAAAAAAAGTCTTTTAATTAATCAAATTTTAATTCTATAAGTGAATATAATGATAAATGGCAATAGAAGATATGTATGAAAGTGAATTTAGTAATAAATAGTAATAT
>APFE030391001.1:81614-98643 GCA_000404065.3 Pinus taeda | reverse complement strand
TATATTGATATGAATTTTTATTATTATTAAAAATTTAAACTTAGTACAATAATTTTATGTGGGTAGTCTAATTTATAAACCAAATGGTCTTTTTTATGATCATTTTTCTAGTTAATTTTAATCAAAATCTAATAAAGATTTGTAAAACATGAGTTTAAATTGTTTAATCTACATAATTCAAGTGCTCCAAGGATTTTTCAGGTCGCTGAACCTAATTATGCATTCAAAAATGTATTTTAAACAACATAAAATCTTGAAATTGTATTGCCAAATTTTAATGAATTCCAATGCAAAAAGCTATTTCGTTTATAAATTAGAAAATACCGCTTTATATATTTTTTTGTGTAAGCTTGGTAGTACTTTCTCTATTAATATTATCATACCATAATAACGTCTTTAACAAGGTGGCCTCAACCTAACCATAGGAAACTAGGTTGGCCACTTGTCTATGTTAAATGTTGTCCAAAATTTAAATAAGTTTTTCAACACCATCCAGGCAACATTAGATGTTCTATCTACTATTAACTTCAACTTAAAAAGTAAAGGCTAACTGACATATAACAAAATTCTGATTAGAGACCTGTTTCACTCGACAGATGAGTCCACTGGGGCTAGGGCTTTCGCACTGGACCTCGGGATTTCTCTCCTCTTCATATCATGTATGCTTTGCTCGATCCTGTTCAGTGCGAGATTGTTTCTGTACACTCGTATTTGGACTGCAACAATTTCTCTATGAAGATCCTTCATGCTGGGCTTTGTTGTTCGAGCCTCCTCATGTACCTCCTGCTCCTTGTATAGTGTCATTGCTCAAGCTACTATGTTCTTTATAGCCCAGTATTGCTGGATTGTTTGCCGAAACAACGTGTGTCGACCTCTGGTATTCCCCTGATCTTTCACCATAGCTTCCCATTCTTCTGTCACTATGTCCTGATTGGTTATGTTGTCATTAAGTTCCCTCTCCCATTCTGCAATTTGAGCTCTTGCCTCCAGCAAATTGCCAACCATATATGTTTTTATGAGGTTCTGCATGTGCTCCTGCCTAGTCCTTCTGCCTCTTTTGCTAGGACCTCTACTAGAGGTTGCTTCCCCCACCCCACCTTTGTTCTTTTCCCTGCCTTCCCCGTTCCTCTTTTACAGGCCTCTTTTCCCTCTTTTTCTATACTGTCTTCGTTCCTACGTTGTTTTTCTTTTCCCGAGCAGCTCACCAGTACCGGCTTGCCTTCTGGAGCACGATATAGGATCTGACCTCCAGATGGTGCTGCACCTGGTTTTTTTAATACTTAAAACATTAACAAAATAAATTTCTTTATCAGTTAGAATTTGTTTACATAGAGTGGTCTTAATTTTCTTTGCCCGAGCTTGTATACTCGCTCTAGGCCTAGAGACTTGGGGTTTCCCTCCTTCTCCCCTTGTTTCCCCCCTACCTTCTCTAGGACTAACAAGCTTCGGCCTTCCAAATCCTCTCTTCTCTGCTTATTCCCTCCCCAACAAACAGGAACATGGGGGTCAGTGTTTGCAAATTTGCAGGAGTCCTAATTTTGGGTTTCCTTATCAGCATTCAGGGTTTCATTTGATTCTGGTCCAAGACTCTCTCCTCTTAGGTGCCCTCACCCGAATTTTACCCCTGGTGATCCCATGAGGCCCGCAGCCATCAGCCGAGTTTGGGCTTAGATCGAGCCATGCTAACCACAACCTTACTGATTTGACTATGATGGTTCCGGGCTCCTTGCCTCTGATAATTCTTCCTTCCTTCCCATGCCTCAGGTACCACCTGGCCGGAGTGGCAGGCTTCCTACTCTCTCTATTGTAAAATTTCCAATGGACATCCCATCGGGTCTCATTCCCTCGATTCCCATCTACCCAGAGATACACTATAGATTTCCTGAGCCACCTCACTCCAGCAACATTCCAAGCATAGACTCTCCATTCGGCCAGGTTAGAATCCCAGACAACCGAGGTCTCGACTCGTTCTAAGTCTTGACTTCCCTCATCCCACTCCCCGAATTCCTCTATAAAATTCATTTCTGCGATGCAAGCGAGAAAGGAAACCGAAGTAACATACCAATGCTTTGCGATGAATCCCGTTATCCTCTCAACGTCCTCCAGCCCGCGTCCGCCACCTTCCGCTACATGCTCTTTCTCCTTCTACCTTTGCATGCATCTACCTTCTCTCCTCTCTACCTTTGCCTCATGTTGCTTTGTCTAGCTGCCCCACCCAACTTCCATACAGCCCCCCACGTGCCCTCTTCCTGTTCCCGCCGCCCAATACTTCATTCGATTTCCTCGGAATGAGGTTCCCTTGACCCTTCCATTACTTCACTCGTGTCGCCGGCTGCTCCTGCCATGGGTTTCTTCCTGACATCGTGCCACTTGTCGTCATTGGTCTGCCCACCCTCTCACTTGACCCCAAGCCTTTGTCGCTCTCTTCCATCCTCGACCACACCTATACCAGCTCAGTGCCATCCTCTGCGTTGCCCTGTCCTGCATGCTGCCCCACTCGCTGTTGTGTCCTTCCACATCCCAATACCCCATTTGTCCTTGGGCCTAGGTGGTTGGCTTCTGACGCCTCTACCTCCCATCCCCTTTAGTCCACCTCGTCTGTCATCTCCCCTTCTCCCTTGCCACACACCGATCGAGGGTTTTCTCCCTTCTCCCTGTCGTTTTCTAAAATATCCTCTGGCCTTCTCATCCCTTCCATTTGTCTTAACTCTTCTCCCCTTATATCTAGGCTTCTACCTGCCTGCTCGCGCCCCCAATTGGCGAGATTATCTACTGCCACATTACCCATCCTACAGAAATGTGTCGGGATAATGTAGCCAATTTGTTGAATTAGCTTACCAACCTCTTGGATGAGCCTTGCCATCCTCCAACTTTGGATGATTTTCTCCCATGATGTTCCTTGTTGGAGTTTTTTCATCATGTCTATTTCCAGTTTCGAGTCTCCTTCCACCTCTAGCCACTAAAACCTTTCCCTTGCTGTGATTTCCAATCCCCGCTTTAATGCCTAGAGCTCTGCTTCATTGTTGCTCACAATGCCACAATCTATGGAAAATAGGCGAATCATATTACCTTTGTCATCTCTGAACACTCCTCTAGTCCCCCCCACCCTCGGATTCCCTTTCGCAGCGCCATCGAAGTTGAGTTTAATGAAATATTTTTGAGGCCGTGTGAAACTGTTAGTAGTCTCACAATGGGGGGGATGTTGTTTCCACGCTGTGGGGCTTAGCATGCTTGGCTTCAAGTTAGTTCCATCATTATTCATTCTTCCTGTGGATTTGTTTCCTAGTCCTCTGCATACCATTTCTCGACACGGATCGTTTCTCTTATATTCTGGAGTATCATTTTCCAATTGTTCTACTTCTAATCTTTTTTCTTCTTTGAACATCCTTCTATTTCTTTCCTTCCAGATTGCCCATAATATGAACCCTAATGATATTCTCGAGGCATGATTCAGAATGGGGTTTTGGTAAGGCTTTCTACGCCAATTATCCATTGTTGCTTTTGTACTAAATTGGTTCCTGTCATTGACTCCAAAGAGTTGTTCATGGTTTCTCCACGGATTTTCACTATATCTACAGGCATTGGTCAGGTGTTCCATTGTTTCTGCTTGTTCGACACAAATACTGCAGATCGAGGGTCCTTGTAGACCTTTTTTATGAAGTTGGTCCCAAGTAAGTGCTCGCCCATGTCGGAATATCCACATGAAGAAAGCGATTTTCGCCCATGAATTTTCTTGCTAGATTCTGTCCTATATGTGTGTCCCCTGTTGTAGGTGGTGTGCTTCTTATAGATGATAGCCCTCTTTAATCGTAAACATCCCTTTGATTTTATACCCCCATCTTATTATGTCCAACCCTTCCACTATTGCAATTTTCCAAGTTTCCATCTCTTTCTCATAAACCTCCCATTTGGTGGTTTCTGGAGCATCTGGCCAATGTTGTTTTTGTTTCCATTTTCTCTAGTATTCTCCTGGGTCCAGGCTCCAAAAGTTTTTTACTGTCTGGTTTACATGGTTATTGGTATATTGACATACTACTCCTAGCTCAAGTCTGTTGTTGAGTTTTTCTCTCTGTTGCCATGTCTCTTCCCAAAATTTTGCTTTGTCTCCTCCCCTTACTTCCTAGAAGCTATGGGTTCTTATCAGATCTCTATTTTCTGAGGCTAAGTTCCATATGGCCGATCCCTTAATATTGTCCTGGACTCTCAGCCTTCCTTCAATCGAGCTTGACATTCCATATTTTCTCCCCCATATTTCCTTCCATAGATCTGCTCCTCCCTGGATCCATCTCCTCTAGAGCTTTGCTCGCATGACCTAATTGAGAATGTACAGGTCTCTGAGACCTAACCCACCATCTTTTAGGGGTTTGTTGAGCCAATTCCACGATAGCAAGGCCCATTTTTTTCTTCTGTTATGGGCCCTTGCCATAATAACTTTTTGAAAATGTCAATCATCCTTTGACAAACTATTTTAGGCATTGCTTGGCTAGATAATTGGTAAATCTGGATTGATTGGAGCACTGCTCTCAGTAGTATAACATGATATGGCATATTCAGTGATCTGAATGTCCAATTATGCATTCTCTCTTGGATCTTTGCCAGTAAGGGCTTC
Organism: Pinus taeda; assembly: GCA_000404065.3. Taxonomy (NCBI): domain Eukaryota; kingdom Viridiplantae; phylum Streptophyta; class Pinopsida; order Pinales; family Pinaceae; genus Pinus; species Pinus taeda. Next base: position 94,034 of record APFE030391001.1, on the reverse strand, counting down.
CAGTTTGCCACTCTAGTTTGTTGATCACTTAGCTGTATTCCTAGGTATTTCAAGGGGAGATTACCAATGCAAAATCACATTACTCTTACTAGAAAAGCTTGTGATGGGGATGTCATATTAAAGAAAAAGATATCAGACTTTTCCTTATTTATATACGTCCTCGAGGTGCTTGTAAAGTTAGTTAGGATCTCCATCAACCCTCTGGATTCCCCGAGGGTTGCTTGTCCATACATCATTATGTCGTCAATGAACTGTTGGTGATTTAATGATAAATCATTCCCCCACATTCTAAGGCCTGTATATTGTTCCCTTTGTACTTTCTCTTTTACATACCTTCATAGTCCTTCCGCATCGAGTATGAACAGGAACGAGGATATCGGGTTACCTTGCCTGAGCCCACGGGTTGCATTGAACGCCTCTGTGGGTGTCCCATTGAGAAGGATTGAAAAAATTGGGGTTGATATCATCGACATTATCCAGCTTATCCATCTTGCATCAAAGCCAAATGCCTTCAAAATTCCTTGTAGGTACTTCCAGCTCAGGCGGTCATATGTGTTTGATAAGTCTAATTTTACCAGCATCCCTTTGGTTTTTTGGTCTTTAATGAATGTATTTCCTCTTGTGCCATCACAATACCATCCAATATTTGTCTCCCTTTAAAAAAACCTGTCTGTTCTTAAGAGATTAGACCAGGTAGGATAGGTTTGAGGTGATTCACCATGATTGTAGCCATGATTTTGTAAATTACATTACACAACGCTATAGGTCTAAAACCTTGTGGTTCTTATAGTGGTCCGCTTTGGGAATGAGGGCCAAAAAGGTGCAATTCAGGGTCGGATGCATTCTTTTATTGCGTCATGACTCCTCCACTAGTTTCACAATATCATCCCCCATGAATGACCATGTAGCCTGAAAGAATTCAACTGTGAACCCGTCTAGGCCCGGTGCTTTGTTTTTCACCAGACCTTTGATGACTTCTTCTACCTCTCACTTAGAGATTTCCCTTAGAAGGGCCATGTTCATGTCCCTGCTCACTAGGTGGGGAATGTGCCGAGTGATTTTGTTTATATTCTCCTCCCTGTCTAGATTGGGTTCCGTCAATAGCCTTTGAAAATGTTGAACTAACAGGTTCTCCATGTCTTCCTTTTGAGTAACCCAGTTGCCTTGCTGATTGACTAGGGAGAATATCTTATTTTGCTGCCTGTGTTGGATCATGGCTTTATGAAAAAGCCTAGAATTCCTTTCCCCTTCCTTTAACCATTGGATTCTTGATTTCTACTTCCACAATATTTTTTCTTGTTATCTCCTTTCCTCCAATTTATTTATCAACTGTCCTTCCTCATCCACTAGAGAATTAGTTCTACCTTCATTGATGATGTGATGTTGTACTTTCCTCATCTTAGCCTAGATCTATTCCTGCTCCTGTTGAATTTTGCTGAACTCTTCCTTGTTCCATTTTTTTAATTTTACCCTTTAGATTTTGAGACGGAGTTGGAAAGTATGCATTATAATTCTGCCTTCTTTCTTACTCTCGTTCCACCATTCCTTCATTTTATCAATGAAGGCTGGTTCTCTTAGCTAAAAGGCTTCAAACCTGAAGGGTCTATTTGTATGTCCTCGTTTCATTTCCACTTCTAGTTTAATAGGCCAATGATCCGAACCTAGGTAAGGTAGGATAGATGCCTCATAGTAAACATCTTTTCTTATGAGATTTTCTATGGCCAGGAATCTATCAAGATGAGATGCTATTTTCTTGTTTCCTCCCCCTCTGTTGTTCCGCGTACATTTACCATTAATTGTTGGAATATCCACCAGGTGCAGTTCTTCTTGGATATCCCTAAATTTCTCCATTTCTGGCTCCTCCCTTCTCATTCCTCCCTTTTTCTCCTCCAATGATGTTATCAGGTTGAAGTCACCTGCTAATAACCATAACTTTTCCTCATGCATTTGGTTTAACATCTTTACCCTATGAAGGAATTTTTCCTTTTCTACTAGGATGTGCGGGCCATAAAATGCAGAGAGCAAGAACCAATCTTTATTTCCTATGATGCAGAACCACCCCGTGAGGATATGTTGCATGCCTATCCAGTAGTCTATAGTTACATCTGCTGGGTTCCACAAAATTGCTATCCCTCTTGCACTTCCTCTTGCATCTATTGCCATACCCTCATACCTCGGTTTCATCTTAGTTATGATTTCATCTAGTTTCCCTCATATGATCTTAGTTTCTTGAAGAAGCATTAATTGGGGTTTCTCTTTTCTCAGTCTCTCTGCTAAATATCTCTGTTTTCCTAGGCTGTTTAGGCCTCTTATGTTCCAGGATGTTACTGTCATTGGGTAATTTTATTCAATTGTTGGTATACCACTGATAGAGGTACCACCCTTCTTGTGTTCACCAACATTTCTCCCATAATCTATATGGATTCTTGTAGGTTTCTCTGGCCCATTTTCTTCCCCCATTTTGCTTTGTTTTGATACTCATGGGGGTTTTCCTGGTGCGTCCCCAGTTGTTCTATAATCTGTCCTGTCCCTATCCTTGCTTGGCTTGATACTATTGGAAAGTCTCTTTGTACAATCTTTTTTGGTCTTCTAGAATAAATCTTTCATGTAAGTGTTTCCATTCATTCAACAGTTTCTTTAGGACTTCTTCTTCCATGCTAAGTTTCTCTCCCTTGCTTGGGTCGATTTCCATTGTGGTGGTTTTCGTCCCAACTCGTTCTTCTTTGTTCTCTTTGTCTGCAAGATCTCCTTGGGCTCTCCACTTGGGTGTTGGTTTGACTTGACTTGAGCTGCTCTCTTTTCCTTTATCCTGATAATCCATGGGTTGGATCTCACTTTCTTCGTCTTCTTCCACTTGTAATGCTTCAAATCTATTTTTACCACTCGACTGGGCTTGATATTCTTTTCCTGGGTTATGGGGTTCCTTTAGTTGCCTCCTCTTTGTTTTAAGTTCTTGGAACCCTTCCTTGTTGTCCCGAGGTTTCTTCTGTTGCTTGTACTTATTCTCCATCTCCTCCATGTTCAATGGGCATTCCATAAATAAATGGCCATATTCATGGCACCTTCGACATCTGAACGGGATATGTTCATAGTCTAAGGTCTATTGCCAAACCTCTTCATGGTATTCTAGCTCCACAGATTCATGTATGGGTTCAACTATGTTCATATATACACAGATTCTCGCATAGGATGTATATCTGCCTCTTTTTGTCATTTCTGCTATTTTCACGAATTTTCCTATCGTATTCCTAATACCCTCTAATATTTATGGGTCCCAAAATTCCATTGGGAGGCCAAACAAACTTACCTATACTGGGACTGCCAGGAATTTCTCCTTATCTGGGTCATAACATTCTTCCCAATATCTCATGAATAGACCAACATTATAATGGAAATAAGGGCCATTTTAAAATATTCTTTCTTTATCTTGTAGGTTTGAGAATATTACCGTAAAGAAGCGTTTAGCTCCCAACTTGAGTTTGATGGCCCTTAGGTTGCCATTTCTGTTGTATCCACTTGATAATGTGTTTCTCCATCGGCCACACTCCTATGAACTTGCAGATCAACATGTGGTCCTTCATGAAGCTTCTATATCTCTCCAATTTGTTCATCGGAATGATGAATCTTGGTTTCTCTATTGCACATGGCAGGCATTTTCCCCTACTGCGAGCCTGCCACCATGCCGCAAGGACAAGTCTTGTCATTTGGTTCGTCTCCTGCACTTGCAGCTAGTTGCTTAGATTCTGGTGGGAGTCCCCTACCGCAACGTCGCGGTAGGAGGGGATCTCTCCCACCCAACTTCCTCTGTCATCCTGACTTGGCCGACGTCTCCCTAGTGTGCAGTGCTGCTGTTACCGTCAGAGGTTTAAGGTCTTAACTCATCTTAGTTTATAGCAGTCATGGGTCTGCTAGGGTTGGAGAGAAATATTATCAACTATAACTTAACCATAGCTCTTAACCCATGAATATATTGCTTTATATTAAGGCTGTAGAAATTCCCACTGTAGATCAACAAATTATGCAATATACTAAAGCAAAATACCTTATCTACTTCTACTATCAAACTTTGTGAAAGCTTAATCAATTTGAGCAAGATCAAGTGGAACACATATAATAGAGAAGAAGAAATCATACATATGAAACATAGAAGAATACTCTGGGGAAAGCCTCAGCTAAAAACCCCAATCTCTGTATTATCATACAAGTGGAAATATGTTCAAGTTACAAAAAGAATCGGCTCACAAGCTATCCTGCTCTCTCAGCAATCAAATAATACTGCTCATAGACAGTCAAAGGCTCTCACAACCTTCTCCTCTGCCTCCAAGCCTCCTATTTCCTTGCGCAGTTTCTCCTCGGTCCTCAAGCTACCACCTATGCGTAATAATCCCTCACACACTGCTCTGACCACTGAAATAACAACTCAAACCTGAAGGAGATAATTCCTTCTACATGGATGAGTTTCCTTTATAGGAAAAATCCTCCAACTGATAGTACACTGTCCCTTCCTCTGATCTCAACTGGGTCTCTGACTGAACTGACATGCATGAGTTATTTATGAGAGAATATTCAGTTATCTGGAGAGTAGCAGTTACATGCATGCCAGCATTAACAAACTAAACTCACAATTAGTTCAAGAAACTATTTGAACTAATCTAATTGGACTTGACTCAGTTAATTGAGCCAACTAATTACAACTCAATATTACAACTGATTCTTATCTCTTTAACTGAGGGATAAATTCCTCAATCAATGGGATAACTGTTGCATGTCCTCACATAGACTTCATGTTTGATTTTCTCCAACTAATTAACTCAAGATGAATTAACTAATTATTTTACAAACAACTTCTAAGATGAAATTTGAATTTTACTTCTCAATTTTAGTTCAGGGATTAACTAAAATTCGAATCTAACCCGAAATGCTATTTATAGCAATGATATTTTTAGCACTTCCATTTTTCATTCCTTGTTGCTATGTCCAACACTGGAACCTGAAATGCTATTTATAGAATTTCTATTTTTAGCATTTCTTGTTGCCATTTTCAACAATGGCCAAGTACTATCTTCATATAAACTGTCTAGACAAAGTTCCTAATAAGACTTATTTTTGTTGCAAAAATTCCGTGTATAGAAGACATCCCTTAAACATCTTAGTACAAGTATGTAGTCCTAGCATGATCAGACCCATTGACTACTCGAATTCTCATAACATTTAACTTAATTTAAGTGATAGCCACCAAAAATGAGCAAGAGGCTAGTTTACCTCTTACTCTAAGAGAGTCATCACACAAGAGTTATGAGTTCAAAATGTTAATATCATATTTTAATTGTTCATACATATAGTATGAATCAAATCAATTGAACTGGGAGAATAGATAAATAGGTAGAATTTCCTTGAATTATATAGATTATTATAACTCTTATTTTTTATATTATAAAGTTGACCATGGAGTACTAAGTGTTATTTGAGGTTTGAATTGAGAACTACCATTATAATTTTCAATATTTACAAAATTCTTTATTATGCATTCAGTGTTATCCAAAATTCAAAATTTGAAGTGAGGTGGGGACACTAAGTTATACACATTTTTTAGTGTAATTTTTTAGTAAGTTTATTACATTTAAAGTATATAAGGGTAGGATTTTTATGTATTGAGCGCTATTTAAGATTCAAATCAAAGTGATGTTGAAATATGTAATTAGGTTTTCGTAATGATATATGTAATCGTGATTTTATGTATTTAATGAAAAGATAAAAAATAAATTTATTATTTGTATTTTTGAGGTATGAGTTTCATGCTCAAGGGAAATTTATTTTTAGGTCAAGCACCCATTGAGTGCTTTTAGGTTTCCCATAATGTCAATTGAGTCATTGTCATGTATTGAAGATCCGTTTGGGCATGTTAAATATTGTAAACAAAAATTTATTGAGTCAAAATAGAGTCAAAAGATCCTCCAAGGCCTCGTCATGGTACAAAGATCAAGTTTGCCTACATGAAGGGACAAGTCAACCTCAAGATAGTAATTCATACCCCTCACAAACCTATAAGTAAGAAGGAATGCGACCTCATTTGCCCACTCACTCAAGGAAGTTAGATATCCTCAAGATAGAAGTTGGAAAAAGATGAAGACGAAGAAGAAGAAGAAGAAGAAGAAGATCAAGATCGAAATTTTGGGCCCCTCTCTCTCTTTCATTAGGGTTTCTACTATTTCTGGGCTAGATGAAATTTTGAAGCTGCATCGAAGCTGTGATGTTACAAGGTTAAATCTGTGAAGTTGCAAGGTCGAAGCTGCAGGGTCAAAGATATGAAGTTGCCTCTAGATCAAATCTGTGAATATGTTAGGTGGAAGCTGTTGAAGGTGTGTCAAGATCGAAGTTGTGAAGTTGCTAGGTCGAAGTTGTTGAAGTTGCTAGGTCGTAGTTGCATAAATTGTTGCTAGGGTCGAAGTTGTTGGAAGGTCAAAGTTTGTTATTGGAAATTGTGTAAGGAAAGATCATCAAGAAGGAAGGATGACTTCATCTTGGAGGGGCTTGGTCAAGGGTCATAGGTCTTGGAATTTGTCAATTGAAGTTCTATAAGAAGAGAAGGATTCTCATGGGTTCTCCTCTCAGTTGGAGAGGTTTTAGCCATGACTGATCACCTATATCTTGTGTCCTATTATCTCCATGTTCTTTATGATTTGACAACTGTTTGATGATAGAGAACACATAATAATAAAGGAAAGAATAAGTTAATCAGGTAAAGTAAAAAATACATCACAAGCAGTTGTCAAAGTAAGAGTATCAGAGCTAAGGTGACTACATCAAGGAAGGGCAACAGGAAGAAGGATATTGTAGGGCTGAAGTATAAAGAGATCATATTGGAAATATCAAGAGCATCAATCATCAAGAAGGACTAACCCTCTCATCATATTGAAAGAGAATAATTAAAAGCATCAAAGAAGACCTAAAAAACCAAGCTCATCTAAAGAAGGGTTCCACACTTAAAGTGTTCTTGGGAAATTCACACATTCTACAATCATTATCACGAGGAAGGAAGAGCGAAGGTCTTTTGGGTTTGTTTTTTTGGGCTATATTCTCTGCATGTGTGAAGTATTAAGATATCCTTCTGCAACAACAAGTATCAAATTGCAACAACCATCAAGGATCACGTTTTGTGCAAGAAAGGTCTCATTTGCAAGCCAAAATAACAAGAAAAAGAAGTCAAGTCAAGTGAAGTAGAAAGAAGACAAATTTCTCCATTTTCTAGCCACACATGTGAACTAGGTTTATTGCAAAAATTCCAAAGAAATTCCAAAATTTGAGATTGTGAAACAAGTTTAACTAGCGTTGTCTTGAAGGAAGAAAAGCAAGAAAAAACATTGTCATCATCATTAAGGAATCAATGTGATCTCCCTTTGAGCCAAGGTTCACTTTTGAGGAAAGGCATCCTCACCAAGAAGACATCTTCTTATCTACATCATCATCAAAATCAAGAAGGCACCAAGTTGAAGATCTTATCATCTAGGAGTATCTTCACTTGAAAAGTAAGTATTTTTATATCTATAAATGTCAAAATGACTTCATATTGCAAGGAGATCAACAAATTGGTTGGGTCATAAAATTTTGTTAAGTTATGGTATGTTCTATGCTTATAACAGTTTACTTCTTTTCCTTATTATATTACATAGATTAGCAATCACATGTACATAAAGTAAAGTGCAGATAGAACATTAAACGATCGATAGAAAACAAGCCAAGACAAGAGACACAAGATGTGGTGGCTAGCCAGGGGCAAACCCCACAATGTGTGGGGAAACCCTTTGATCAAATCTTCTTTTATCTTCAATAATTCAGCAGAGAGAAATAGTACAATAAATCTGATTTATATCAGCAGTAGCAAACCATAGATCAACATCATCAGCATTAGCGGCTTCATCATCAAACTAGGGCAGACGATATCCCACAAACCGACCGTCGGATCAGCTTGATTCCACCACCAAAAGTTGTGGCTTTTAGAGGAGTTTCAGATGAACCTATAGTGCAGTTTAGATGAGGAGATCTTCTAGTCCACGTAGGTCAAACTTCACTTCTGCAGTTGCAGCTTCAGTTTCAGCAGCTTCCTTCAAACTAGGGTAGTCGATATCTTGCAAACCGTCCGTCAGATTGACTTGATTACACCACCAAACTTTGTGGCTTTCAGAGGAGGTTTAGATGAACCTACAATGCATTTTAGATGAGGAGATCTTCTAGTCCACATAGGTCAAACTTTACTTCTGCAGTTGCGACTTCAGTTTCAGCAACTTCCGGCTTCACATGTGTGAGGGAGAGACCCTTTTCTGCGTAGTAGAGAAGAGACTCTTTTCTGCGCAGAAGAGAGAGAGAGAGATGTGATGAGATGAGTGAGTCCAAATGAGGAAAAGTCCTCCTATATTTATGCACAACGTTGGTGTTTGAATATATGCGACTGTTGGGCGCCTGAGCCTACATGAGTTGTAGGTCGGCTTGATAATAATTCCATAATCAAAATAAATTCATATCTCCATGAATACTTATCAGAATCGAATGATCTTTATATCATTCCTACACCTCTCGACGAGAGGAATCTAATAAAAATATTATCAGCCATGAATAAGATGACCCACATGAAGTTTTTCCCTAGTTGCCAATTTTAACACTCCCTCTCAACTAGGGAGAACTTCATCTACAATCTGTTTATCGGTCGTTACTATTCATCCATCAAATGCACTGCCCTATACAGCCTAACCCTTGCCCTGGTCTGCTCTATTCTACCTGTTCTACTTTGTCTTGTTCTTCCCTGTACTAATCTGTATCACTCTGCTCTGTTATGCGCTGATATGCTTTGTTCTGTTATGCTCTGCTTTTGTCTTAATTATGAAGAAGAAGAAATGATTGAGGATGTATCATACTGACTCAAAGTCAGTCTCAGAGTATGTACCACTGGTCCTAGACCAGTCTCAACCAACCCGAAGTCAGCGTCATAGTGAGTACAACTCCACTGGTCCCAGACCAGTATCATCCTCCACTAACTCAAAGTCAGTCTTAGAGTGGGTACTGCTGGTCCCAGACCAGTCTCAACCGACCCGAAGTCAGCTTCATAGTAAGTACCACTCCTACCACTGGTCCTATACCAGTATCGCAGTGTCAGAGAGTGTACCATTGGTCCCAGACCAATCTCAAACGACTCGAAGTCAGCATCATAGTATGTACCACTTTCACTGGTCCTAGACCAGTACTGCACCGACACAAAGTCAACCTCAGAGTATGTACCATTGGTCCCAGACCAGTATCATTGATCCCAGATCAATGGAGGTCATCCTAGCGTAGGGAGTATAGTAGATTCAATGATGCGTCCATCGGTACTATATGGTCCCTAACTTCATTTCCCTACTAATTGATCAAATGAGAGGTACTTCCCATGAGTCCCATACTGCATGGGTACGATGCCTCGACATGAGAACTAATCAATCCTGTCCTCACAAGAGAACACATCAATCCTGCTGCAATCGCCATGGAGAACACATCAATCCAGGCTGCCATGGAGAACACATCAATCCAGGCCTCACAGGAGAACACAACAATCTTGCTACAATTGCCATGGAGAACACATCAATCCAGGCCTCACAGGAGAATGCATCAATCCTGCTACAATTGGCATGGAGAACACATCAATCCAGGCCTCATAGGAGAACACATCATCTTGCTACACAGGAGAGCAAATTATCCTGTTCCACAAGAGAGCGAATCATCTTGTCCCACAAGAGAGTGAATCATCTTGTTCTAGTGCGCACCTCCAGGAGAGGGTGAGTCACCCTGTGGTCGTATGTTGCTCCAGTAAGAACTGCAAGCCCTTAGAGCTCCCAGAGCTCAATGTATGCAACATGCAGGACCCTTGTACAAGGGTTTCTTGATGACTTCAAGTTGTTTGGGAAAATCACAGATTAGATCTTTCCTCAGGGCTTTGACAAGGTGTATCAGCCTGTACATCATCTTAATGTGATGGAGCCTCCTTGCTCATCGACTTACCATATCCCAGATGATGTCTATCTGCTGGAGAAATTTACTAATATGGGATTCCTCAATAATCGAATCCCACCTCTGGTTGTTACAGAGAATCATAGTGGTATGTGTTCAAACAACTCACTGAAGAGCTTCCCCAACCAGGAAGCTTCATACGAGTTCATACTCATAGGTATGTATCCAGTCTCGGTGGTGCTTATGGCAACCGACTTCTGCTTCTTACTCATCCATTATATTGAAGAAGAATCCAAAGAGAAACAACACTAAAAGTGCTCCAGTGATCCTCCACACTACCTGCCTAATCAGCATTCGAATAATCATGCAGTTTCATATTTCCGACAGTGTATCTCAATCCATGAGAGATTGTGTCCTGAAGACATCTCAGAAGATTCTTGGCATCAATCTAGTGAAGCTCAACCAAATATGAGCTCACAATGCTAACTGCAAAACATATGTTCGGACAAAGGTTCACCAAGAACATCAACGCGAATGAGTTTTTGAAACTCAGAGGCATTTCCCAAATCAGGTCTGACATCACTACCATATAACTTCTGAAAGTTAAGATCCTTGAGGTAGTCACAAGCTTGCAGTCCATCATACCAAATCTTTTCAAAATCTTCACCACATATTTTCCTTGAGATAGGAAAATTTCCCTTGGCTTCTACCACACTTCAAGTCCTTGGTTCTTCATTTCAAATTCAAAAGCCAACTCCCTCTGACATTTGTGAATGAGAGGGTATGCACATGTTAGAAAGAGGTCATCCACATACAACACCAGTATGAGAGGCTTGTCATCTTCAACCTTAAGGTAAAGGTTAGGACTGGCTTCACTCCTAGTGAATCCAAGCTTCATCAAGTAGCTATCGATCCTCTCATATCATGTTCGGGGTGCTTGCTTCAGCCCATAGAGAGCCTTCTTCAACTTGCATACATGAGATTTTCAATCATAAATCTCAAATCCTTCAGGTTGCTCCACATAGACCTCTTCTTAGATTGAACCGTGCAAGAATGCAGTCTTGACATCCATCTAATGTAGGTTCCATCCTTGTGAAGCCACAAGGGCTATGATCAAGCGAATGGTCATATATCTGGCAACAGGTGCAAATATCACATCATAGTCTATACCTTCCTTCTCGGAGAAACCACGAGCAGCAAAACGAGCCTTATACTATTCCGTACTTCCATCTGCTGCAGCTTTATCTTGTAAAGCCATTTTGAAGTAACAATTGTCCTGTCCTGGGGTCTGGGAACTACTTCCCAAACATCATTCTCCATAATAGACTCATATTCTTTGGTCATAGCATCCTTCCATGCTTAATGCTTGACGACATCTAAGAATGATGAAGGCTCATTTTGTATGATCGTGCTCATGATGGTCAGGTGTCCCTGATACCTGTTAGGTTTCTTACTTTCACGAAAGGTTCCTCGGGGTGCAGCATGTCCTTCAGCATCATCAAGTATCCCCTAAGCCATGAAGGCCTCTTCCTAGAAGAGGAAGGCTCAGGTGGATAAATAGGATCCATGGGTTCCTCCACATCAGGCATTGTTACATCATCTACCCATAGAGACAACTTCCACAATCGTACGGTTCTTCCTTTCGGCCACACCATTCTGCTTAGGAGTATGTGGTGTAGTAGTCTCCCTCTTAATGCCAACCTCAGATATGTCTGAGTGAACCAACTGTAATATATCGATGGTCTTGCTTTGGCTTGAGGGGAATGGTCCCCTTTTGAGCTTTCCTTCGGCACATCCTGCACATACACCTTCTTTCTCTACTCAGAATTCGAACATCCCTATCACCATTTGTCTTACACCGAGTAGAGTTGTATAATGAAGGGGGGCAAACCTTCGATGCCAAAGTTCGGACTGAAGATATTTGTCATAAGACATGACTCCTAGCGGACTTCCACCGAACTCATATAAAGAATCAACATGAAACCCAAGAGCAAAGGCATCTTTAACATTATTTTTCCATATGTGTACCTTGCTATTGCTAAAGGTTACCTTGTAGCCTTTGTCTTCCATTGCCGAGATGGACACCAGGTTCTTTTGGAGGTTAGGTGCATTTAATACATCCTAGAATTTCTAACCTTCTTGAATGGTTGTCCTCTTCCTTGATTCCCAGCTCTCCTCTTACCTTTGCTATTGAATTTGTCATTCCTTTGGTTGCCATCAGAGAGATTTTGATCATTGTCCCGGTGTGAGTCCTTTCTATCAGGGCACTCCCTTGCATAGTGAACTGCTTTATCGCAGATGTAACATCGTCCTTTTCTTCCACCCTTAGTACAAGCCTTTCTTTTTGATTTAGTCCCAGAATTATTTCTTTTCTTAGCATGAGAAGAAAAGGCAGCAGGAGGACCTTTAGGCATGGGCATTTCTTGCTCTTCTACCCTTGTTTCT
>APFE030391001.1:59726-81594 GCA_000404065.3 Pinus taeda | reverse complement strand
TGAAACTCAGAGGCATTTCCGAAATCTGGTCCGACATCACTACAATATAACTTCTGAAAGTTAAGATCCTCGAGGTAGTCACAAGCTTGTAGTCCATCACACCAAATCTTTTTAGAATCTTCACCAACCACATATTTCCTTGAGATAGGAAAATTTCCCTTGGCTTCTGCCACACTTCAAGTCCTTGGTTCTTCATTTCAAATTCAGAAGCCAACTCCCTCTTACATTTGTGAATGAGAGGGTATGCACTTGTTAGAAAGAGGTCATCCACATACAACACCAGTCTGAGAGGTTTGTCATATTCAACCTTAAAGTAAATTTTAGGATCGGCTTCACTCCTAGTGAATCCCAACTTCATCAAGTAGCTATTGATCCTCTAATACCATGTTCCGGGTGCTTGCTTCAACCCAGAGAGAGCCTTTTTCAACCTACATACATGAGATTTTCAATCATAAATCTCAAATCCTTTGGGTTGCTCCACATAGACCTCTTCTTTGATCGAACCGTGCAAGAACGCGGTCTTAACATCCATCTGATGTAGGTTCCATCCTTGTGAAGCCACAAGGGCTATGATCAAGCGGATGGTCGTATATCTGGCAATAGGTGCAAATATCATAGTCTATACCTTCCTTTTGGGAGAAACCAAAAGCAACAAAACGAGCCTTATACTTTTCCGTACTTCCATCTGCTGCATGCTTTATCTTGTAAAGCCATTTGGAAGTAACAATTGTCTTGTCCTGGGGTCTGGGAACTACTTCCAAGACATCATTCTTCATAATAGACTCATATTCTTCGGTCATAGCATCCTTCCATACTTGATTCTTGGCGGCATCTGAGAATGATGAAGGCTCATTTTGTATGATCGTGCTCATGATGGTTAGGTATCCCTGATACCTATTAGGTTTCTTACTTTCATGAAAGGTTCCTTGGGGTGCAGCATGTCCTTCAGCATCATCAAGTAGCCTCCTAAGCCATGAAGGCCTCTTCCTAGAAGAGGAAGGCTCAGGTGGAGGAGGATCAATCGGATCCATGGGTTCTTCTACATCAGGCATTGATTCATCATCCTTATCTTTCGGTTCCCTGGTGTCGGCTTCTTGAGAGCTTCTCAAAGTCGGAAGATTGTCCACATTGCTGAGAGCAATTTCTTCATCAAAGGTGACATCATGACTAATCACGAATTCCCTTTGACCGATGGTGAACTTTTCTTCAGGAGTCTTGGAACCTAATGCTTGATGAGGGCATCAATTTTGTACATATACGGCAATGTTTGCAGCTTCAACCCATAGAAACTTCAGAAGTCTTTGATCATGTAGCATGGCCCGAACAACTTCCATAATCGTGCAGTTCTTCATTTCCACCACACCATTCTGTTTAGGAGTATATGGTGTAGTAGTCTCCCTCTTGATGCCAGCCTCTTTACAAAAATCATGGAACTCATTAGATTCATATTCAGTCCCATTATCAGTTCTTAAGATCTTGATCTTCTTTTCGATTTGATTCTCGATCAGGGCTTTGATGTGTCGAAACCAAGAGAACACTTCATCCTTCTTTTTTGAGAATATTCATCTGTAAAAGTAAGAGAATATGAATATCCTCCCAAGGAGTTCACAGGCATCATACCAAATATGTCTGAGTGAACTAGTTGTAATATGTCGGAGGTCTTGCTTTGACTTGAGGGGAATGGTCCCCTTTTGAGCTTTCCTTCGGCACATCTCGGACATACACCTTCTTTCTCTACTTGGAATTCAGGCATCCCTATTACCATCTGTCTTACATCGGGTAGAGCTTTGTAATGAAGGTGGGAAAATCTCCGATGCCAAAGTTTGGACTGAAGAGATGTGTCATAAGATATGACACCTAGTGGACTTCCATTGACCTGATATAATGAATCAACATCAAACCCAAGAGTAAAGGCATCTTTAACATTATTTTTCCATATACGTACCTTGCCATCACTGAAGGTTACCTTATATCCTTTGTCTTCCATTACCGAGATGGACACCAGGTTCTTTCGGAGGTCAGGTGCATTTAATACATCCTGGAATTTTTAGCCTTCTTGAATCGTTGTCCTCTTCCTTGATTTCCAACATTCCTTTTACCTTTGCTATTCTATCCTTTTTTCTTCTTGAATGCATCTAGCCATTAATTCCTCGAAACTAGGAATTACATTATAGTTCAGAAGAGTAGTCCTAAACACGTACCATTCGCATGGTAATCCTCCAAGAGTTGTGAGTGCCATTTCTCTGTCAGTAATAGTCTCTGCAGTAGATAGGAGATCGTTCTTGATCTCGGTGATTCTTAAGAAGTATGCTTGCATACTCTCATATTTAACCTTCTTGATTTCCTTCAGCTTATTTCTAAGAAACAGAACTTGATTTGCATCATTAACTTTAAATAAAATCACCAGTCTATCGTAGATTTCCTTGGAGGTGTCCAATTCAGAGATGTAGGCCACCAAGCACTTGTCGATAGAGTCTCGAATGATCTTCTTTGCTTTAATTTCTTTGTTCTTCCATTTGTTCCTGGCAGCAGGAGGTGCATTTGATGGAGACTCAATAATATTGCCTCTCACATGATCCAACACTCCTTGATCCTCAAGGGTTAGATCAATAGAAATTTTCCATCCGTGATAGTCAGCTTTCTCACGGAGCTTGTCTTCGGCAGGAAAGAGTGTTAAGGACCCCATTGTTCTTTTAGGATAGCTTCATCAATCTTCTCTTCGGTGATTGCTCTTGCTCTTGCTCAGGCTTTGTCTTCAACTCAGCTCTGATTCCATGTTAAGTTATGGTATGTTCTATGCTTATAACAGTTTATTTCTTATCCTTATTATATTCCACAGATTGGCAATCACATGTACATAAAGTAAAGTGCAGATAGAACATTAAACGATCGATAGAAAACAAGCCAAGACAAGAGACACAAGATGTGGCGGCTAGCCAGGGAAAACCCCCAAAATGTGTGGAGACACCCTTTGATCAAATATTCTTTTATCTTCAATAATTCAACAAAGATAAATAGTACAATAAATCTGATTTATATCAGCAGTAGCAAACCCTAGATCAGCAGCATCAACATTAGCGGCTTCATCTTCAAAATAGGGCAGACGATATCTCACAAACCGACCATCGGATCAACTTGCTTCAACTATCAAAAGTTGTAGCTTTCCAAGGAAGTTTAGATGAACCTACAACACATTTTAGAAGAGGATATCTTCTATTCCACGTAGGTCAAACTTCACTTCTGCAGTTGTAGCTTCAGTTTCAGCAGCTTCCTTCAAACTAGGGCAGTCAATATCTTGCAAACCGTTCGTCGGATTGACTTGATTCCACCACCAAAAGTTGCGGCTTTCAGAGGAGGTTCAGATGAAACTACAAAACAGTTTATATGAGGAGATATTCTAGTCCACATAGGTCAAACTTTACTTCTGCAGTTGCAGCTTCAGTTTTAGCAGCTTCCGACTTCACGTGTGAGGGAGAGACCCTTTTCTGTGTAGTAGAGAAGAGACTCTTTTCTGCGCAGTAGAGAGAGAGAGAGATATGATGAGATGAGTGAGTCAAAATGAGGAAAATTCCTCCTATATTTATACACAACGTTGGTGTTTGAATAGATGCAATTGTTGGGCTTTTGAGCCTACATGGGTTGTAGGTCGGCTTGATAATAATTCCATAATCAAAATAAATTCATATCTCCATGAATACTTATCGGAATCGGATGATCTTTATATCAATCCTACACCACTCAACGAGAGGAATCTAATAAAAATATTATCAGCAATGAATAAGATGACCCACATGAAGTTTTTCCCTAGTTTCCAATTTTAACATGACTTCATATTGCAAGGAGAGCAACAAATTGGTTGGGTCATCAAACTTTCTTGCATGGAAAAAGAGGATATATTTGATCCTCGTAGAAAACGAAGTTGTTGGTCATGTTAAGGGTTTAATCGTTGAATCACTAAATGAAGAAGCTCAAGCTCTACAAGATGAAGATATCAAAAGAAGAAGGAATAGCTTCATACTTTATGATGGTGTCAGAAATAAGAGACCAACTCCAAGAGTTGGGAGAAATAATGTCTGACAAGGAAATGACTACCATATTACTTAATGCACTACCAACGGAATGGGGCAAATTCACATCAAGCATCTGTGGGAATAAGGAAGCTACTCCATTCAATGAACTATGGTCATCATGAAAAATCAAAGAAACAAGAATGAAGGAAAAAAAAAAATAATCAATGTAGGATCAAGCGAGCAAGCTCAAACATTTGCTTCCATGGCTAGAAGAAAAGGGAAGTTTCGGAAGCTTGGTCCTCAGAAAGAGAAGAAGAACACGTCGAAGGTTCAATGCTATGGATGTCATGAGTATGGGCACTACAAGAGAGATTGTCCAAAGTTCAAGAATGACAACAACAAAAGAGGAAGGGAAGAAGCCCATATCACTGAAGAAGTGGAAGAAGCTGAAAATAAGAAATTCAAGGAGGAAGTAAAATATCTCTACTATGATTGAGATAGTCTTCCTCACCTAGTTCGTTTCAATTTTTTTGTTGTAAAGTATAACTATCATGGTAAGAATCATTAGAAGCATGATAAGATGCATCATGTTAGGAGATGGCATCATAGAAGCATACAATTAAAAGCAAGATCTCGTGACATCATCATAAAGAAGCATGAAAGATAGTTGAAATAGAAGTCTATGGTTGTCACCTATAGAAGGATGTAGCTCTTGGTAACCTCATTAGAAGCATAAGTAGTACTTACGGGAAAAAGAAAGTCATCTAGTGTAGAACTCATTATACATCATTCAAAAGGAGCAGCTACAGGATGAGGATGATCAAGATCCTCCATTGGAATCTTCATTAGAAGGTTCACCTTTCGGAAGAAGCTAGTGTCTCGCCAAGAATTTCATCTTGTATGGGATTCATGGGATGATGATATGATGTCAAAAGAATTGAAGCAAGTCAAGGGATTGAAGTTCTGTCAATCAAGGAAGCTTTCAAAGGAAGTCTAGATGACCAAAAGAAAGAGATGAGGTATCTATGCTTGTGCTTGATAAAATAGAGTCATGTCATATGGGTGCAGATATCATGAATGAGTGTTCTACCTCAAGAGCATGGCCAAAAGAAAGGATCTCCTCCTGTGGAAGGATGCATGAAGGCATGGTTCACACATTGACTAAATGAAATCAACATAATATGTCCTCATATGAAATATGAGGTGGTTAACAAAGTTGAAGGAACTATGATTGAAAGTTCATGGGAGGAAATGCGTGAATAAATAAAGGAAGAGATCATGAAAAAATGCAACTATGGAGAAGAAAATCAACATCCAAGGACTAGAATATTTGACAATGATATCTCCATGGGAAGATATGAAGATCATGATAAAGTCTGAAAAGGAAAGAGACCCTTGACGTTGTCTATATTTTGGAGATGTGTCAATATATATGCAGGATGCTGATGCAAACAAGCAGATGTCATGATGAAAGACCACCACAAAGGTATTTTTGGTTTAACATTCATCTTCTATTTTTGAACAATCTCTGGATGGGCTAATGTAGGGTTACCAAAACAAGAGTTTTAGATGTCATCTACAACTTACACTCATGTGGTAGGATGAAATATCCTAAAGGAAATGTGATGTAAAGACAGTGGAAAGGTATGACGGAAAGGTCAGATATGGAATAATGGATCACTTTCCAATGAAAGAAAGGATGAGTTGTTTGACCTGATTCATGAATGGAAGTGATGGATGGTTGATGCCTGACGAAGAAGTCCCAAAATTACGAAGACTCCTTAATAAAGAAAAAAAGGTTCATGACATTGAAAGGAGGAGCTCTTCAAGTAGCTGGTTGTCCCATGATCTCCACCTAAAGAGTTACTGGAAGAAAGTCCCTAATTGAGAGGGAGCTTGGATACATTCATTTTATAAGAATGGGTATTTTCCTTCACTAGAATGGGACTATCCTCACTAATTGAGAGGGAGAGATACACACATCATTCTTGTCTTCACCTGGGAAGATAGAATGGAGGATTGGGTAAGCAGTTGACATCCAAAACTCTTTCAAGATGTGGTAGGGCATCCAAGATAAGAGTAGTTATAGAGGACTGATATTCTTTGAGGAATGGGATTCCAAGATAATAATAGTCTTGTTGGAACATACTCTGAAAGAACTTGGGTGGGGTATGTTCTGAGAGAGATAATGATGAGGGTTCCTATAAATCATTGGTCTTGCCAACATTCTGCTCTGATCTTGTGGAGAGATAGAGTTGTTAGTCAAGGCCTTGCTATGTGAAAATTCTAGATGATATGGTGCTATGTAGATGGGTTACCAATCCGACTCTTCTTATGAGAATTCTTCAGATTAAGAATGTCCAAGTACCCGGTATGGATTATGAATACATCCCTAGTTAAGAGGGAGTGTTGAAATATGTAACTAGGTTCAGTCTTCATAATGGTATATGTAATCATGATTTTATGTATTTAATGAAAAGAAAAAAACAAATTTATTATTTGTATTCTTGAGGCATGGGTTTAAAGCTCAAGGGAAGTTTATTTTTAGGTCAAGCACCCATTGAGTGCTTCTAGGTTTTCCATAAAGTCAATTGAGTCATTGTCATGTATTTAAGACCCATTTGAGCATGTTACATATTGTAAAGAAAAAATTATTGAGTCAAAATAGAGTCAAAAGTCCCTCCAAGACCTCATCATGGCAGAAAGATCAAGTCATCCTACAAAAAGGGACAGGTAAGCCTCATGATAGCAATTTATACCCCTCATAAGCCTATAAATAAGAAGGAATTCAACCTCATTTGCACACTCACTCAAGGAAGTTCGATCTCCTCAAGATAGAAGATGAAAATGATGAAGAATAAGAAAAAGATCAAGATTGAAGTTTTTGGGTCTCTCTCTCTCTCTCTCTTTTGTTAGGGTTTCTACTGTTTCTAGGCTAGACGAAATTATGAAGTTGCAAGGTCGAAGCTACAAGGTCAAATTTATGAAGCTGCCTCTAGATCGAAGCTATGAAGCTGTTAGGTTGAAGCTGCTAAAGCTGCATTAAGGTCGAAGTTGTTGGAAGGCCAAATTTTGTTATTGGAAGATGTGTAAGGAAAGATCATCAAGAAGGAATGATGTCTTGGTCTTGGAGGGTCTTGGTCAAGGGTCATAGGTCTTGGAATTAGTCAACTGAATTTCTATAAGAAGAGAAGGATTTTGGTGGGTTTTCCTCTTAGTTGGAGAGGTTTTAGCCCTAACTAATCGCCTATATCTTGTCTCCTATTGTCTCATTGTTCTTTATGATTTGGTAGCTGTTTGATGATAGAGAACACTAATAATAATAAAGGAAAGAAGAAGTTAATCAAGTAAAGTAAAAATACATCACAAGTAGCTAACAAAGTAAGAGAAATCACCTACACTTGTTTCCCCCTAGATTTCTAAACATGCGGGTGGCATTAGCATCATAAATTCCACCCGCTCAATGTAATTTTTACAAGAATTTTAAATTTGAATGATAGAGGAGTAGGTTTTGATACACTTATGTGTGCATGGGCCACAACGCCATATTTTATATAATCTCTTTGGGTACAACCACACATTTGACTACTGCTTCAAGGTGGCCCATGGCTTTACTAAAAGCCCTAATATGAATTGAACTTTTCCCAATGATTGAAAACTTGACTTTTCACTTTCCATCCAACTCCTTTGTACTTTTATTAGTATTTGATAGACATTGGGATGAGTTTTGATTCATTACTATTTAATATTCAACTATATTGGTGTACCCATAAAATTCTACTATTACATCAAGGTGACCCATGACTCAAGGAAAAATCTTCATAGAAATTGAACCTTACCAATGGTGAAAAACTCTTCCCTTTTCATTAGTTTAAATTATAATTATATATTTTATTTTATTATTAACTATTACTATTTTTTATTTTATTAATTAAAAATGGTAAAATTTTAAAATAAAATGTGATTAATAAGTATAATATTATTATTATTTTAAATATAATTATTAAATATAAATTCATAAAATAATATTTAAAATAAATTATTAAAATAATATAAATATATATCATTAAAGTAGAAAAATTTAAGAATATCATTTCCCCTTATTTAAATGTTTTAAATACCGTTTCCCCCTTTCTTTGTAAGTTCGGCATTGGTGAAACTACATCATGGCCATGTCCAAGAATACCATGGAATTGAATCGGTAACTTAACGTCTAGGAGTGCCTTAATAACACATCCAATCATTGTTTATCCAAGACCCATTAGAGCATTTTCCCCTTATTTAAATGTCTCTTGAATATATTAATTTTTAAATGGAGAATTCCTATACTTGTAAATTTAAAATTTCTCATATATCAATCAATTGACATATTTAGAATTTATCATATTTTTGTTTGTTTGCTAGGTTATGCGAGTCTTGTAGCCGTAATTCAAAGGCATCTCAGCTTGTCAAAATCATTCGGGGATCGTATTTGGCCTGGGCCACACCAACCCTTAACATGGCTGGATTTTTACCCATGGAGTTTCAAACCAGTGACCTTTACACCACAAAGTGCCTTAACAAAAACGCCCTCTCATAGTCTCCTCTATGCCTAGTGGGCAAAATTTATCATATCTAAAGTAATTGTGATGATCTAATTAATATGATTTGGGGATTTCAAAGTTATCAATCTTCCATGGACATGTGAGGATATATTTGTAAAATTTAAATTATTATTGATTAGATATTTAAATTTTATTATTTTATAAAAATTAATTATATATAAAATTTTAAACCAATTTATAACTTAATTATAAAAATAATATTATAATTATAAATAATATAAAACAAATTATAATAATATTTAATATTTTTTTCTAAAAATAATTTTTTGTAATATTAATATAGATGAATCTTTTATTTAATAATTATATTATAAAATTGTAGATTTAAAGCATACACAAGTTATGTCTTGTCTCAAAATACAAAAGTACCAAAGGAAATGAGGTTGTAATCAATTAGCACTTACATAATATTTTATGATTATCATGCAATTGCCCAACCTTTATTAATATATTAAGTAACATCATATAAAAGTAATTATACTCATTGAGATTATAATGCATCAAGGGTTCTGTGTCTTAAAACGATAATGATGACTTCCTTCAAACAAGAGAGTAACTTCCAGATGATGATTGCTTGGGATTCTGGAAATTAATCAGGGATGTGGTGTTTTCCTAACAAAATTTTGGTGGTTGGGTTTTTTTTCCTGAACCTCCTCTTGTCTCGACGCTCCTACCAACACGAGAGCAGCTGCTCCTGTGTCGTGTTACTAGCAATGCCACCAACGCGATTATGCCTGCTCCCATGTATGTGATTGGTTACAGGAATGTCATATGTGCGGGCTCCAAGGATGCTCATGAAATGTTTGGATCACTAGAACTACACCTAGGATTTGGACCTGTTATTTTGTTGCAATGGATATTTTATGGTTTTCTTTAAAAATACAAAGGAATGACAAAAATTTTTCAATCAGGGTCCTAGTTTTGGGGCGAGATGGTCTTTCAATGCCACCATGGTTTTTGGATTTCAACCCCCTTACCATGGAGTTTTTGGCTACTCCAATTTAGGTAAGACTCCCTATCTTACCTTTGCATTGGATTCGATGAGATATTGTAGAATATATTTGGAATTTAATTAGACGATTCATAATATTAGATAAGGAAAGACTCTGTAAATGTATTATTTATTTCATTCATGTATGCGTTGAAGTGGACCTTAGCAAAGGGCTACTAGATATAATCCAACTCAAATGGAAGAGTAAGGAGTTTTCTCAACCTCTAGACTATGAAAACACTGCATTCAGATGCAGGTCTTGTCAACAACTTGGACACCTTCAAAAAGCATGCCCTTTCTCAAAATGTGTTGTTGGCTCCCAACAATGGAGGAAAGCTAGCTGTGATTGGAGGGACCCAAAGGTAGGAAAAGTTTAAAAAAATCCCGCTGGTCAAAAGGAGGACAACTCACAACAAGAAAAGGATTATGTTGAAAAGTCAGTTGCATCGAACTCAGAGGAGACTCCATCGGCTCCTCCTCATCCTTGCTCCAAGGAGACCCATCTGACAAACGATAATGGAGGGGCTTTAGCCATAATCGAGTCTGCAAAGAGTGGGCATAAACGTACCCATGAGTTTGATAACACACAGTGAAAAAGAAATGGAAAACATGGTTGAATCAATGGTAATGAAACTTTCTCTCAGTAATGAGGATTCTACCCCAACTTATGTAGATTTGGATAAGTCTGTAGGTTGGATTGATGTACAAAAGATAAAAGGGAAAAAGCAAAGATCCATGAACCAACCTGGCATTTATTACTAAGAGTGTAGTGAGAGGACGTCGATATATTGCATGTATAGTTGAATCTGGATGTTTTGATGTATACTGATATTTTGAATTAATATAATTTCAATTTATAAAAAAAATCTTTTATCAATGTATTTAATAACAATTATATATTTAAAATTTAAATAACATAAATAAATATATGAAAACACACACAGTGTTAACTAATTTTTATTAAAAAAATGATTTTTTTTCTCTTTAAATTAAAAAAAGTTCACATTAAGAATATCTTACGTAATTATGACTCAAATTTAAAGCAAAAATGTTAAATTTTTATTTATTGAAAAGTCAAATTAATTAAAAAACATATACACTTAATCACAATGTGTACACATGGTGAATGTGTTACTAAACACAACTGTTTCATAGATAATTCTCTTTTATGGACATAAGTGAACTCCCTAGATCTAGTGGCTTGATATATAAACAACAAGAACAAAAATAGTTATGCTTTCCTTAGAGAAATTAGAACATGGATAAGGGACCTACTTGGAATCCAACACAAGTTCTCCTCTTCTTCCTACTTGTAAAATTTAGCTCCAGCTTCAAATACTATAAATGGAACCTGCAAAACGACTAAAACAAGCAAGAGAACTACAACATAGAAATAACATATACTAACATCTCTAAACAATGAGTCAAGAAGGCATTGTAATACATATGCATCAATGAGACATAATTATAGGAAAACAAAGCACTTTTTGTGTTAATGAATATACGAGAAATTACAACCTTTTACAGATCTTAACCTTGTAGATGTCTCCCAACTATCTCGTCCTTCCTTTGTCACAAAGGAAGCCTTCAATCACAACTCAAGTGCATGGATGGATAATGGATCCTTAGGCACAAAGAAACATCATGAGGGTATAACTAAAAGTCTCCAAAAGCCAACCCAAACTCCATGGGAGGCAACAAATTTAGGGTAAATAGGGTGGTTTGGGATTTACCAATATAGGACTTAGATCCACATATGAGGGAGGATAAGCTCTAGGGATAAGAGATAAGATCTAAAGTATATGAGTTCAAGATCTAGATCTAACCGTAGATAGTTAAAACCACTCTGGAAGCTTCTGGAAAGGGAAGATACGAAATTATTTTTTATTTTTTACTAATTTCTAAAGGCCATCGCACTTGCAGAAAAGGCACCATGTGTTGGTCAGTGCAATTGCTTAGTGTGCAACTTGTAACAATGCAGGTTGCTAATAGGGAAAGTGCGATGGGCCTAAAAATTAGGGTTTTAAGCTATTTAACCCATAACCATTGGACTCTTTGGAGAGATAATGTTCTAGGCTTTGTAGGGGATGAATGCAAAGTGTTGGATGGTGATTGATCTGATTTTTAGGCCATGTGACAAAATGATATGTAACAGATTACCCCCTAAAGTACAAATTCAGAAGTAATCTTTGAGGACTGGAGTTCTTTACCATGTGACAAGTCTGGATCAAGAATATATCAGTTGAGGTCATCATCTGTTACAATACATAATCCTCATGATATATTTGCTGAAGTAGGCATGCCCTTACTCAACATTTAAGCCAATTTACATGTACAATAATCAAAGTCACGTCTACTGATGATGAATGGTGGATTCATGCTTGGATGAATTTTTTGAATGATCATAACCATCATACTTTGTGATCTTGTATGAATCCTGAAATCACAGCCTGGATGGATGAAACTATATTTGGGGTGTTCTACCTCCTCACTCAATAGTATGAGTCTAACCAAGTGAATAAATGAATTGGAGTTGAACATGGTAGGCACCATCTAATTACTATCCAATGATGTAACCAATTAACGCATGTGAGAGGAACTATCAAAAATGATAATGGCTCTCTGAAATCGAACACCACACAAAATATTCCGGTTGAAGGCCAATGATGAGAACCTGTCACTGAAAGTGAGGAAACTTTCCATTAAGATATGTAAGATCCAAGCATTGAAGGAAGTTTTTAAGTCAAATTTCTAGATAATGTGCTGATGTCAAGAGGAAGCGACCTGTTGCAGGAGGGCCTTGATTTATCCCCCATCAACGACACGAAACGAGTATCAAAATTTGAGACAAAATGGAATGGTGCAGAGCTGGTTCAGGAGCATTAGACATGAAGTAAATCTTAAAGGTATTGTAGCAGATGTCAACTAAGGGTGGACTTTCTCTTCAACATATCGATGGCAGCAATATGGAGTTGGCAACATTGACTCAACGACCCATCATGAAGGATTTCATTAATGTGTGATTAACATAGAGGAAAGTGGATTCCCCAACCCAAATAAATCATGAAGATGAAGTGAAAGAGTGTCATGTTTAAGAGCGACTCTCTTCCATTAATAGGTACTATTCCTTGTTTTCCCAATTTTCCAACCATTCTGGCTAGTACCTCTTTATTTTTTGACAAGTTGTAACGAACAAAATTTGTGTACTCAGAGGAATTCTTTGATACCAATGTAACATACAAAGTTTGTTTACTCAGAGGAATTCTTTGATACCAATGTAATGAAAGAAAGTTCATTGACCCTTTGATACCAATGTTATGAAAAAAGTTCTTACTGTATAATAGTCTTCAGAATACTTCGAAGAAAAAGACATCCATTTTAGGACAAGTAATTATATATAAGAATATTTGAATACAAGTGAGTTGATATTTGATTATAATGAGGGCCTGCTTATATATCTAGGTAGGTTCCCCGTCATGAAATAACATATGCTTGATCTATAAGTTCATCCTTCAGATGAATGTATTTTTAATGAACCCTAAGAAGGAGTAGTTCAGTCTTGTCATGCTTGACGAGTTGAACACCATTTAATAGTTTTACGAGTCCAACAAATGCGTAAGTCGACCTTTTTTTCATGTTTAGAGAGTTTGAAAAAGAGGCAAAGAAAAAACTCCAAGATGTTCCTTTTTGTAAATTTGTGTCTTGGGCTTAAAAAGGCATAAAACAATACACAAGAGAAACTTTTAGCCGTGTTTGACTAAAGTATTCCTTTTTCGTAAATAGTCTATCCAATCCATAAAAGAGTTAAACTTATAATGGGAAGATGTATTTTCATTTACTTTAATGACTTCGAAAAGGCAATTTCTTAGTAATCTTTTCATGTTTTGGGAGTTTGAAAAGAGCTTAAAGAGGACTCCACTTGGAGGAACGAGTATTATAAAGGATAAAAACTGGTCTTGATCATGATGGAATTGCTAAAAACACGTAGAGGTCAAGAGGCTGGCTAATAAGACCACTCACCACAACGGTTCCTCAGGAAAGGGTAAAAAACCAAGTGAAAGCGAATGATCATATAAGTAGATGGTGATGATGGACTGAAAAACCAAGGCTCATCTAGAAGAAATAGGATGATAAAAATGAAAAACACTAGAGGTAAAGTATGGAATAGGTTTCATTTTTATACAATCTTGAAACGAGGAAAACTATGCTTGAAAATACTTGAGGGTAATTTCATTTTTATGCAAGATTGAAACAATGAAAAACTATGGTTGGGAATGATTTCATTTTTACACAAGATTGAAATGGAGAAAAATAATGCTTGAGAGTTTTTGAAGATGGTTTCATTTTTACACAAGCTTGAAACCGAGAAAAACTATGCTTGAGAGTTGGTTTATTTACCTAACATAAGGATAGAGGCATGCCTCCCTAGTTTCATTTTGTCCAACAACTCTTCTCATGAACAACAAATAGACTGATGTTTACTAATAGAAATATGTTCACCAGGAAGGATGGACGAGGATTATGGGTGAATGAAATGAAGCTAACATCTACGAGATCGAAATCAAGATCATAGTCAAGTCAAATCAATGGGAGAGGATTTGTTTCATTTTTTTAACGATCTCGACATAGTAAAAGAAATCTACTCTAGGGATCTTGTTTCATTTTTTAACGAGCTTGAAACAAGAAAAGGAACTCTACTCCTAGCACCTTGTTTCATTTTTTTAATGAGTTTGACACAAGAAAATGAACTATGCTCAGGGTTATTTGCCTTGATCATAGCCCCCAAGAGGCCATGTATCCTACGAGCTTCTCATCATATGGGAGAAAAACACTCTGGAAGGGATACATATCAAGGGATCCAATCAAAAGAACAAGTTTCAATTCTCACAACAAATGATTCACCATATCACTTACTGGATCCATGCCAAAAGAAATTGAGCAAACAGTGAAAGGCTCTTCTCCAACAGTAGGTATGGGCATGGGAGAGGTTGCTACATAATTAACATGTGGCAGGGAGATACCACTTGCATATTTGGAACATTTAGGGAAGTCAGATGGTTGGTAGTCAAATTAGGACCAACAAATGAAATATAGTTGATAGTCATAATTTTTTCACTATGTGGGAAACACATCACTCGAAAGAGTGTGGACACGAAAACGTTCATAGCACGAACATAGTCTCGCCCCAGGAGAAAATTGAAATCCAAGGGTCCCATGACTACCATAACTTCAAGATGTACACTTTTTTCTTCCAAAGTAATAGGAAGATGATGAAGGATCCCTAAAGTTTGATTAGTTCTCTTGTTGGGAACCTATAGCTTTCCAAGCAGTCAAGGATAAAATGCTAATATAAGGTCCCTCATCTATAACAATGCAATAAATGCTTCTATCACAGGCATTCACCTTGATTTGGAAGGGCATGTAAGAATGGAGATGAGGTTCTATCAATCAATTCCAATCAAAGGAAATGACCCATTACTTGGAGGGGGTCCCGTAACAATAGGATAAATGCCCCCTTGTTTGGTAGAATTAGAAGAAACAAGAAGAACTTGAGTGGTATGAACATCACCCTCTATGGGAAAATTGTGATCAAATGAAGGTGGAATCAATTCAACCATTTTATCAACCAAAGTTTGGTTGGGATTGAACTCATAAGATTCACATTAAGATAGAGTGTGATTGAATGAAGATTGATTTAATTCAATTATTCATCAACTAGTGGAGGATTCGTGGAAAGTTTTCAGTAAACAACTAGAAGTTGTTGTTGAGAAGAAATGAGGGTTTCCAACAATTTAGAGGCTTTAACCAAACAAGGGTAAAGGTGAATTGGATGATTCCCTTCACATAGCTTATAGGGAAATTTAACTTTACCCTTCTTTCCAGGAACCTTATTATCACTAGTTGAAGGTTGGTCACCAACATGATATCCAGAGGCTGACGACAAGGGCTGATGTGGACTTCTATACCACACTTCTAATACCTAAGTAATATAAGGAAAATATCTAAGTAGGTGATCACCCTTACAAAGAGTGCAAGGTAATTTAACTTTATGGGGCTTGCTGGAAGGTTTCTTGACATTATTTGCATCTGTAACAATGGTTTCTTGGTTAGCCCCTTGCTTATTTTGCTTCTTCTTCTTCCCTTCCTTATTCTTCTTAGCCTCCTTGTTACTAGCATCAATACTTTCACCAAGAGAGGAAGAAGAAAGGGAATAAGAGACAACAGGGGAAGAAGGAAAAAGGTGAACTTGAGGTTGATGTTGTTTAGGTGGAGGAATTGATTGTGAAACAATTTGGACATTCAGAACCAAAGAGGTTGAAAACAACCAAATTGGCAAAAATATGGTAAATCTAGGAAGTGAAAATGTAGCCATATAAGGAGCACTAATATTTCCAAAAGAAGGAAAGGAACCAAGATTCCCATCATAGGGGTTTCCTTGATTGGTGGACTCCAAATTTTTTTCCATTAGATTCAACCTAAGGTCTATTAAGGAGTAGAAAGTGAGTGAATTAATTGAGTTTAGAAATTAAAAACACAAATAAAAGTAAAGAGGGGTAACTAGGCATATAAGGATTACCAAGCCACTGTAAACTGCAATATACCATTTCTGGTACGTGTAGAAAATATTCCAAAATGTTGTGTTCGATGTATCTGAG
This sequence comes from Pinus taeda, assembly GCA_000404065.3. Lineage (NCBI taxonomy): Eukaryota > Viridiplantae > Streptophyta > Pinopsida > Pinales > Pinaceae > Pinus > Pinus taeda. The sequence goes on along the minus strand of APFE030391001.1, from coordinate 65,333 downwards.
TTAACAAGGTGTCTGACTCGATTACCTACAACAGGACTGCAACCTTGTGGGGACTTCCAAATTATACAAAGAGGTACATGGAAGCACAATCCGCAGTAGTGTTGTCTAATGCATAACCGTATGATGGGGCATTCCAATATACTTAGATGTAGGTGGATCATTGTCCTATATACCCGAAGGTATGTGGAAGAATGTTTCGATATACTCTCATTTACATGGAAAACCAACCATCCCTGTGATTTACCACTAACAAGTAATGACAAATCCTATGTTTAACGATGTCGGAACATGTCTTCTATCCTAGACCACTACATGTGTCATTAATGTTCCAAATTCTCCTTAGGTTAATTGAGTAAATTTTAAAGTTCATCTTGATTTAAGTTTCAATTTCAAGGTTCACGAAATGAATTCACCTGAACTTCTTATAATGCAACTAGCATAAGAAATAACTCTTTTCATTCCATGAAGATCTATCCAAAGAAGGGAAGGAATTTCAAACAATAATGTAGAAAAAAACAATAATTCCCAAACAGGATCTTCAATTTCACTATTCCAATTCAAAATTTGAAAGCCCTAAAAGATACCAAACCATGCATTGTAATCCATGCACAATTCTCGTGAAAATTTATGTAAATGTAATCTATTCACAATTTCCTTTCTTGTTGTGAAAATGATAATTCTAACTATGCAAATGTGATATATGTAAGAAAATTATCCAAAACAAACACAAAATGATTCCAAATTAGTGAAAGAACAATATAACAAGACTACTTATGAACAACAATACCTTCCTTTATTAATGCAATGAAAGAACCAATCAAGTGTAAGTAAAGGAAATTTCCAATGAAATCAAATGTAATCTGAGATTTCATTAATAGAGGACTTAAACTTAAATTGGTTGAATTTCCAAAGATAAAAAGAGATTTTTGCCAAAGGTGATTAATGCTCATACACAATTCAATAAAAATGCAAGCAAAAACACCATTTTTTTTTCAAGAAACAGAAACAAACCTCTAAGTAGTGACCAAAGGCAATCACACTCATTTCACACAATTGGCTTCACATAGACAATAACTAGTTCAAAGACTCTAGAAAAACACTGCAACAGAAAAAAACTCAAAACAAGGCATATAAATGAAAATTTTGGCATCTTATAGGGACCATAGCAGGCTATATATGACAACTAGTTCAAGTCATCATAGGGTTGGTGTGTCTTAGACCAGAAAGTGTGTTGGGGTTGATTTTGTTCAAAATACGAAACTCAAACCCCACCAAACTCAAAAATAGACTTTCCTAAGGATGATTACTGTTTGAACAAGACAAATTGAGTTGATTTCAAAGGTCAAAAAATATTAGACAAAGGAAACCACTAAAGGAATGTCTCGTTCCACAGTGGTGTCACCAAGTTGTTTGATAGATAATTTTCTTCTCAAAACAGAAGTGAACTCCTTAGATCTAGTGGATTGATCTAGAAACAACAAGAACATAAAGACTTATGCTTTCCTTAGATAAATTAGAACATGGAGAAGGGACCTACCTAGAATCCAATACAAGTTCTCCTCTTCGTCCTGCTTGTAAACTTCAGCTCCAACTCTAAATACTATAAATGGAACCTACAAAACAACTAAAACAAGAATGATAACTACAACATACAAATAACATATACTAACACCTCTAAAAAATGAGTCAAAAAGGTCTTGTAATACATATGCATCAATGAGACATAAGTATAGGAAAATAAATAATTTTTTGTATTAATGAAAGTACGAGAAATTACAACCTTTTATAGATCTTGACCTTGTAGATGCCTGTTGGAAATAATACTGAGAGGGGGGAGTGAATCAGTGTTATCAAATCAATATAACTTTTTCGTTTCCATATTAAGATTCATATACGCTACTTCAGTTAAAGCAAACCACTTGTATATGCAACTGTGTGTAATGCAACAAGCGTATATCCAGTAAACTTATGATTCAGTTAGTTGATCCTTAATGAGTGCATCAGAACATTATTAACCATATGAACAATAAACAGGAGCAGTAAAATAGAACATATCATCACACACAAGAAGCACACATGAACACCATGATGTAAGGTGGAAACCCAATGTGGGTGACAACCACCTGCTGCAAGTCGTCTCAATCTTCTTTTTAATAAGAAACTTATTTTTACAATAGTTCTGTACTGGTGCAGTCTTATACCAGTAAACAAGCTTCTACCTGCAGAAGGCTACAACCTTCTCTCGTTCTCTAGACTCTCCTGGAAGGGAGCTACAACCCCCTTAGCTCTTGTACTAGCCGATCCATTTACTAGTACATAGGTGCCGGCCTATTGAAATGCTCCAACCTTTACTCATTTTCCAGCTGCTACTGGAAGGGAGTTACCACCCCCTTAGCTCTTGTACTAGCTGATGTACTAGTACGCAGGCTACTACCTGCATAAGGCTACAACCTTCTCTTTTCTTCCAGGGACCACGTTTCATACATTTTTAGATTGGATCCATGAATAACATCAATCATACATCAAGTATATCTACAACAATCAATCTTCTTTGTACAACCTAATATAGAATCAACCAAACACTTCTCAGAATGCTATAAACAAACAACAGTAATAGTAACTAGACACCAATTTTGAACCCAGAACACTGCAACAATAACTAGAAGTAGCTAAAGCATATTTCATGAAACATACGATACTTCACTATGTAGAACCTGCGTACATACGCAGCTGTATCAATGCCAACCAACATATACGCTGTCTTATTTCGCTGAACCTGCGTGTATACACGCCTCTGATTTGCGGAACTTGTGTACAGATCTATACAAGGCAATTTTCTCTTTTCAATTATTCAAACATCAAATATACCCAGTTTATCAGATTTAGAGATCTAATCATGCGCCAAATACAACAGATCAAAAAACATACAATGATACTACTATTTAAGCCTTAAGGTCTTGATTCATCAATAGAACTTATCCATGTTTTAGCACCCAGGTTCCTCCTTGGATCAGATTCATCAATGCACCATAAACCAATCACAGTGTTCCAGATCTTGCTCTTCTTCAGATATTTAATCCTTGAATCAACGTGCTTGCCAAATGATCTCCTTCCCTTTTTATAGTCTTAGGCCTTTCTTAACCATGGTCCAAAACCATTTAGAACTAATACTAGGGACCCAATACCAGGGTTCAACACTTTGTATGCAATACCAAGGACCAAAACCATAGGTTCAAATATGTCGGACTAAATACCATGGATCAAACATAAATTTTCCCATATGTACGTTCTTTTCTTTGCATGAAAGTGCATGCATACGTATACGTGCCTTTTGATCGGCGATCTAGCATGTATACGTGACTTTGCTGAGAGGAACTTGCGTATACCTTATTTTCTTCCATTCTGAGTGCCTGAGCTGTGATCTTCCATTTGAGTGAGTTGCCATCAAGGACAAAACCTATGCCATAGTGCCAAACCTGTGTCATAATGCTAACAATCTCCCCCTTTGGACTTGATGGCAACCCCAAGTCACTCAAAGTCATTCTCCCCCTTTGACATCAAGGGCAAAGGGCAGACCAAGATATTCTCTTCTTTGATATACATTCTGCTGTCCATGCTCCCCTTGAATACATGCTGAAGTTTCTGATTGAGCTCCCCCTTTGTATATACCAAGGTGTACCAATCTGACCATGCTCCCTCTGAGTACATGCTGAAGTCTCTGCTCTGTTGAAGTGTGCTGTTCATGCTTCCCCTGACTGTAAGCAAGGTCTACAAAAAGATGTTCTACAAGAAGAACATGACTCTATCATAAATGACCTTCCTATCACCAAGGACTGATACATACATCCATCTCCCAACCCAGTGGGGATTTGCTAGATACCAAATGTTTATACATGACTGAACTATTACATCATCCTTCCCATGCGTAGTGGGGAAACCAAGATAGGCCATTACATGACCTTGATAAGAAAAGAAACACAAGACATAGAGATGAAATATGATAATTATCAACAAGCAACATCTGTCAATCATTATTCAGACAAGCAACCATGCTTTTCACCATATATGCATCATCAGAGAATCAACCACAATTCTGATCTGAACACCAACTATGTAACCCCAAGAATCATATGAGATTTTGTCATGGACAACTCATAACCATATCATAGCAAGATGTATCATTTAGCCATATAAGCATCGTCACTAAGGATTACTAACCATAATGCCAACAATGCATTATTAAAAGAATATGCTCCCCCTGAACCTGTGCCATCTTGCTTACTGTCAGATCTGATCATGCATGTATGAGCAAGAAGTATCATCATCCACAAGTTAAGATCAAATCATTTCTAAACATCTTACAAGTATCAAGACATTTCCACACAACATCAACAGATTGTAACCATTATGAAATAGAGCAAATAATGGACTGAATCATATCAGACCCCTTTTCCTGAGCCTGTCCCATTGCTTTTCCTCAAACTAACGTATACGCGATTGTGCAGTAACCAACTCGCATATATACACGACTTCCCTTTATGAAACTTGCGTATGAGATTTAAGACACTGAATTTTTGCACTTTCAGGTCCCTTTGAGTCTGTTATGTCTGTATATTGTGCTGTGCCACATCCTTCTGACTGTACTTCCTTCTTCTTCCATATCTGCATGTGTGATGATGTTTTCTCCTTTTGGTATGGTGCCCATACTTTGTTCCTGCATTCCTTTGCTGTATGTCCAAGCTTGTTACATGCATAACATCTTACATGTTTCATATTCCTTCTATAGCAATCAACAACTCTATGACCAAACATATTGCAAGCAAAGAAATATCCCTTAAAGTACCTGGAACGTGATGATCTTTTTGAATGATAGTCTTGAATAATTCTTCTTCTGCATCTGGCTGCAACATGTCCAAGATTATGACATACATAACATTCAACATTATTCATTTGAGGAATTGATTGACTATTATTTCCATAGTTAGGAATAAAAGATTTTCTTTGAAGAATTTCTTTCCTTGGTTGTTGATGGGATTGACCTCTCATCTCCTTGTTGAGCATTTCAGATTTTACATTAGAGTCCCTTATCTTACTTTGTGAACTAAATTCTCCTTCAACAGATTCATGAAAACCAAGACTTGTTTTGATAGCAGGAGACCTTTGACTACTAAGAATATCATCCAAGATCTTAATACTATCTTGAAATCGTAAGAGCTTATCCTTTTCTTCTAAGTTTTCTTTAAGAATATTTACCTCAACCTGATGTTGCTCCTCCTTTTCATGATATTGCTTCTTCATGTTTTCTTCAGCTTTTCTTCCTTCTTCCAATTGATGTCTTAGTTCAAGAACTTCGTTTTCTTGTTTTTCAAGAGCTTGGAGTAGTTCTTTATTCTGACATTTTGATTCTTCAAGATCTTCTTTTAGTGAAGGGATCGTAGCTTCAAGACTTTCATAGTAACTGGATCTATCTCTGAGTTTCTTGATTGTTGTGCTCCTTTCATTGACTTCCTTTCTTAATGAAGTCACTTCATCCTGCAACTTTTGACATTGATCTTCCTTGTCCTTGAATAACTTCCTTACCTTGTTTCCTTCCTCTAGTTGAGCTTT
>APFE030391001.1:27561-58800 GCA_000404065.3 Pinus taeda | reverse complement strand
GGGGGGTGAATCAATATTATCAAATCAATATAAATTTTTCATTTCCATATTAAGATTCATATACGCTACTTCAGTTAAAGCAAACCACGTGTATACGCAACTGTGTGTAATGCAACAAGCGTATATCCAGTAAACTTATGATTCAGTTAGTTGATCTTTAATGAATGCATCAGAACATTATTAACCATATGAACAGTAAACATGAGTAGTAAAATAGAACAGATCATCACACACAAGAAGCACACATGAACACCACGATGTAAGGTGGAAACCCAATGTGGGTGAAAACCACCTGCTGCAAGTCGTCTCAATCTTATTTTTAATAATAAATTTCTTTTTGCAATAGTTCTGTACTGGTGCAGTCTTATACCAGTACACAGGCTTCTACCTGCAGAAGGCTACAACCTTCTCTCGTTCTCCAGAATCTCCTGGAAGGGAGCTACAACCCCCTTAGCTCTTGTACTAGCCGATCCATTTACTAGTACGTAGGTGCTGGCCTACTGAAATGCTCCAACCTTTACTCATTTTCCAACTGCTACAGGAAGGGAGCTACCCCCCCTTAGCTCTTGTACTAGCTGATGTACTAGTATGCAGGCTGCTACCTACAGAAGGCTACAACCTTATCTTTTCTTCCAGGGACCACGTTTCATACATTTTCAGACTGGATCCATGAATAACATCAATCATACATCAAGTATATCTACAACAATCAATCTCCTTTGTATAACCCAATATAGAATCAACCAAACACTTCTCAGAATGCTGTAACCAGACAATAGTAACAGTAACTAGACACCAATTTTGAACCCAGAACACTGCAACAATAACCAGAAGCAGCTAAAGCATATTTCATGAAACGTATGCTACTTCACTATGCAGAACCTGCGTACGTACGTAGCTGTATCAATGCCAACTAGCGTATATGCTGTCTTATTTCGCTGAACTTGCGTGTATACGTGCCTATGATCTACGGAACCTGCGTACAGATCTATACAAGGCAATTTTCTCTTTTCAAGTATTCAGACATCAAATATACCCAGTTTATCAGATTTAGAGATCTAATCATGCGCCAAATACAACAGATCAAAAACCATACAATGATACTACTATTTAAGCCTTAAGGTTTTGATTCATCGATAGAACTCATCCATCTTTTAGTGCTTAGGTTCCTCCTTGGATCAGATTCAGCAATGAACCATAAACCAATCACAGTGTTCCAGATCTTACTCTTCTTCAGATATTCAATCCTTGAATCAATGCGCTTGCCAAATGCTCTCCTTCCCTTTTTATAGTCTTAGTCCCAGGGACCCAATACTAGGGTTCAACACTTTGTATGCAATACCAAGGACCAAAACCATAAGTTCAAATATGTCGGACTAAATACCATAGATCAAACATAAATTTTCCCACATGTACGCGCTTTTCTTGGCATGAAAGTGCGTGCATATGTATACATGCCTTTTGATCGGTGATCCAGCGTGTATACACGACTTTGCTGAGAGGAACCTGCGTATACCTTATTTTCTTCCATTCTGAGTTCCTGAGTTGTGATCTTCCATTTGAGTGAGTTGCCATCAAGGACAACACCTATGCCATAGTGCCAAACCGGTGTCATAATGCCAACAATGCCTCCCAACTATCTCATCCTTCCTTTGTCACAAAGAAAGCCTTTAATCATGACTGAAGTGCATGGATGGATAATGGATCCTTAGGCACAAAGAAACATCATGATGACATAACTAAGAGTCTCCAAAATCCAACCCAAAATCCATTGGAGGTAGTAAATTTATAGGGTAAATAGGGTGGTTTGGGATTCACCAATCTAGGACTTACATCCACATATGAGGGAGGATAAGTTCTAGGGATAAGAGATAATACATCATGTATAGGATTTCAAGATCTATATCTAATAGTAAATAGTTAAAATCACTCAGGAAGCTTCCAGAAAGAGAATATTCAAATTATTTTTAATTTTTATTGAATTCTAGAGGTCATCACACTTGCAACAAAGGAAACATGCGTTGTTCAGTGCAATTGCTTAGTGTACAACCTATAACAATGCAGGTTGCTCAAAGGGAAAGTGCCATGGGTCTAAAAATTAGGGTTTTGAGATGTTTAACCCATAATTCATGGAATTTTTGGAGAGAGAATGTTCTAAGCTATGCAGGGGTGAATGCAAAGTGTTAAGGGATGATGATTGATCTGGTTTTCAAGCCATGTGACAAATGACCTGCAACAAAAACTACGATAGACTATTTGGAATTAGGAATGAAATATATAATTATATTCATATTATAAGTATAATTATAGGAATGAAGTGTATTTAGGGTGATGGGTCCCATCAATAGGTATATTTTGAGGCCCATTGTGCTATCCTCCAACCCTTAAAACTCTTTTTTTTTATCACATTAATTTTCATTTTTAGCCATAATATGCTTAGTAGGAAGACTATAGGGAGTTTGTGTTTTTTTGTGGCCTAATGTGATTAATTTGTAGGCAAAAGAAGAATTTTTTGAGATATTTACTGTGTAGGGGCTTGTTGGAGGCACCTAGAGAGAATACAAGAGGCCTGTCCACTACATTAACTCTCCAACAAGGCTTGAGACCAAAGAATCCTCACTAACAACTCAAATCCACTTGAAGCTAAGGAACTTAAGTACATGCGAAGATCTAAGGGAACTGGATCCACCAACTTCTAGATTTTGGAGGGAAGCAATCTTCCTTTCAAGAGAGCTACCACTCAACCACTTTTCTATAAATAAACAAGCTTAAAGGCTCATTGGGATTTGAAATTTTGTTGGAGATAGGAGTAATTACTGAGAGCCTAGTGCTTGATACTATTATTTTCATCTTTCATATGATGTATGTGACTATTATTTTTTGTCAATGAAAAACTTACCATTGGCCTACATTTGAGTTAACCTTCGAGGGCTAAAACCCTTGGTTTTGGGACCAACCCAAAATATTTAGTCCCTATCATGTATTCTTTCCTTGTTCTTGTTCAAGTCATTACATTTATTTTCTTGTTTAAGTAGGAATTATATTACAAAAACTGTAGTTGCAGGTTTGATTGCCACCTCTCTTGTGGGAAGTGTGGTTGGAGGATCTACAACAACAAGCCAAAAACAAGTGTTTATGATTTCTTGGAAATTTCTAAGTCTTGGATTATAACTCTTCTGCATGTTTGGTTTCTGCAACTTAGAAATTAGTAGAATTGATTTGGAAATTAGAGTAGGTATATATTGTAAGATAGAGTAGATCTTAAAGAAAATCAAATTCAACTCATCCTTTCCACTTTGATTTATATTGATCATTTAATGCATGTGCTTTATTAGTCTCTATGGGTGGTTGTTAACTTGTAGGGGTTGGCACACTCATCCACATTCACTTGTACAATTCCACCATCCTCCTGGATACCTCATACTGCTCTCAAACTCTGCCATTGAGATCAACTTTTCAGGGCCAATGAAGGACACCATGGGCGTGAACTTTTGTGCAAGATAGCCCTCTGAGAGTTACTAGGCTTGGAAAAATTGATCCCACATCCTTCATTCACCTTCATCCACCTTCTTGCACCTTCAAGACACCATTCTTTCCCTCAGAAAGCACTTGGACCCACTCCTGTAGAAAAACGTGACACTCCCGTAACAAAACATGGCCTCCTGTAGCAGTCCTGTAGCATTTCTTAAATACAACCATATTTTCCCTAGGACCTTGAATCTTGCATTTTGAAGTTGAATAATTCTCCCCAGGCTTTGATTTCATGATTAAGGAGACTGTAAGACCACTCCAACCCTATCTTTCCTCTCCCAAAAATACAAAACATCAACTGAATTAGACTTGGTTCTTTTGAACTCCATAGTTGTGTTGAATATTGAATTTTTCAAGCAAATTGCAATTAGATAGATGATTCATGCAAGCAGAATACTGATTTGATTAGTGTGCAAGTAGAGTAGCATGGTTTATTTCTGCCACCAGAATAATGTATTCCTTTCATGCAATTACAATTATCCCTTACATTTAATGAATGATATTTTCATTTATGTAGTTAAAATCATATTCATTCCTTTGTAATCATGATATGGTTCCATACAAATTCTCTCTATAGTTTGCTAAAGGAGTGGTCTCTGTATACCTCGATATGATCTAATGACTGAGGGTGACATGAGTAGAACTTAACCTACTATGCATATAGCACTGTCACCTCTATGTTTGTATGAACCTCATGTTGATAATTTAAGTTGATAGCCTTGGAAGTTGCAACATCCTTGATGCAATACTAGGACTCATCACTTTTTGGCGCCGTTGGTAGGGAGGTTTCCAAGTAGGTGTTGTCTCTACTTAGGAGTTTTTTTTTGCATCAGTCTTATTGATTCAAAAGCTTAAAAAAAGATAGAAAATAAAAAATAAACAGATATAGCTATTCCATGCCTCATAGAAGTAGGTAGAGTCAAGGGAAATTCCTACCAAAAACCCCCACCCCTTTAAGTAGCCAACCTTCATTTTTCTTTGGTGATTGTGAATTTTCCTCTCTAACTATAGGGGAGTTAGAAGGCACTCTAGGTGAGCAACCTGGAACTTTTGAGGAACCCATAGGGGCAGAAGAACATCTCACCTAGCCAAACCATGGATAAACATAGACAAAATGAGCTTTTCCCTATCATAGAATCCAATGGGGAGGGCATAATGAAGAATATAAGCCCTACTTCCCTTCCACATTTCCATGTCCTAACCTTTGAGGACCCTGACACCATGTTCAAATTTTTTGTTGTTTATAGGACCTATGACTATGCCTTTGATGAACATAAGCTAAATTTGTTTCCGTATACCCTCAAAGATGCATCCTTGCATTATTTTATGGGTTTATTTGGAGGTAACATCACTACCTGAGCCCAAATGAAAAAAGTATTCAATGATAAGTATAGGGATTACTATAGGTCCAAAGAAACAAAGGAGGAAATCTTTAGGATGACCCTAGGACTAGATGAATCCTTAGAGGACGATGAGGAAAGATTCAAACTTAATTATAGGAGGGCTAACTGTATGCTTGAATCTGAGTCACTTAAGCTATTTCTCCTTCAAGAGATTAGGGAGGATGTAAGGGAAACCATCAACATGATGTATGGAGGAGAGATCTACCAATTTCCTTATGATGACATCAAAACATTATTCAGGAATCACTCTAGGGTTACAAGGAAAAATGGTAGCTCTAGCCAAGGCTTGGTTAGTTCATCTCCCTCTACATCAACCATAAAACATGAGATATGAAGTATGTTGGGGGATTTTAAGAGTGAAATGTTGCATACCTTTTCCATACATATGGATACCATGCAAATTGAAAGGAAGCAAGAGGAAGCAAAAAGGGAACTAGCTATATTCTTCCCTAAATGCACTAAGAGACGCCCTAGGAATGAGTACCCATTGAATGTCATAGAATTCTGCTCTATATGTGAGGAAAACCATGCAATAGAAAAATGTCCCTCTCAACCAGGTTTGAAAGCTATATACCAAGGGGCAGAAGGTGGTTTAGAGCAACTCTTCTCCATTAACCAAAGGAGGCCTCAAGGCCCTCAACCATATCAATAGGGTAGGCAAGGTGCGCACTATCCTCATTACAATCCAAATCAGAATGTACCTTTCCATCCTTGGTACCCTTCCACTCATCCGTCATGGCCCACAACTCCTCCTTGGCCTTATACTCCTCAATATCCTCCTCAGCCTATTAATCCTCCTTTCCAATCATATCCACCTCAATCTTCCCAATGGGGCAACCCTTCATAAGGGTGGAGGCCTCAAATAATCCAAACTCCTACTTTAATGCCTCTACCTCAACCTCAACCACAACACCCTCCCTATACCCTACTTAAGAAACCTCGAATGCCTGCTCAACCTAATCTGAACTCGAACAATAAGCATGCACGATAGGTTTATAGCAGCAAGACATCCTATCCAACTTATGCTATGGAAATCCAAGATATCAACCTTTGGTTTGGGATGGTTATTTCCGATAATCACCCACCTTCTCCACCTGAAGAGATTGAAGAAGAAAAGGAAGAGAGTGCACCTCAAGAAAATGCACCTCCTTACCCTAAAAGGTTGGTTCATCCTAAATAACACACCCTAGAAAAGGCTAAACTTCTATGAGAATTGAAGAACTTGTCTGTCAAAATAACGCTTCTCTAGGTCATCAAACATGTCCCCATTTACAACAAGCTTATCAAGGAGGAGTGTTTCAAAAGGCATGGGAGAAGAAGGAGAGATACCCCCACTATCAATGTTATTGGACAACTGTCTGATCTGATGCTTGGGAGGGTAATCTCTCCAAAGTACTTTGATCTAGGTAGCCCAATAGTGGATGTGCATATTGATGGAATTATGGTCCCTAATACCTTTATTGACCCTGGGGCCACAATCAATGTGATGACTAGGGAAACCATGCTCAATCTCAATCTCCAAGGGGCGTTGAGAAAGATCACTATAGTACTGCAACTTGCAGATAGATCCATAGTAGCTCCTAAGGGAGTTATTGAGGATGTAATGGTATCCATTGAATCTTGAGAGTACCCTACTGATTTCCTTGTCCTCTAGCTCGAAACCAAGTTTAATGATGGTAGGGAATTTGAATGTGTATCTTAGATGATGTTTATGTTTGTTAAATGGTTATCGTCATGATGTTTATTTTTACAAATTAATTTTTATTATAGTGAACTTATATCAAAATTATATATATAAAATTGCATGCAAAATGACTTACTTTAAAAACAAAAGCAAAGATATTTATAAATTACAATGTTTAGTATGGTTGAAACTATGATTGTAAAATTATGATAAATATTTTTATATTACTTAAATGGTTCATTCATTTCATTCTAATTAATTAGTAAAATATTCAATACTTGGAGGGAAAAATAATAAAGTAAATAATTTAAGTAGTTCTTAATAAGACGAAATGTGTAATCATTCAATTTATTATAAATATTAGTAATATAAATTATTCAAAAAAACAATTTAACCAATTCAATATTGGTTTATAAATTCAATCTATTGTTAAATCTAAAAAACTTAAGTGAGAATTTTTCATAATCAATTTAGATTTAATATAACTTTAAAAAATCTATTTGTATAAAATTTAATTTCTCACTAAAGTTATGAGATTTTCAAATAATGTAAATTTAATGTTTATATCAACTCTTATTAATTTAAATTAGAAATTTCCCTCTCTAAAGATGAGGATCAAGAAATGTAAAATAAGGCTTGTGAAGTTACTTGTAGTTGAGGATTTTCTCTATTGGAAATTCTCCCTTAAAGAGGCAAGTGATCTGTTTTCTAGTAATAATGATATAACATGTTGGTGCTATTTTGGTTCTTTATATTCTATTGTATCAGTTTAAATTTAACTCTTTTTAATAATAAATATGAGTTAAATAATTCAAAAATCATAATATATTAAATTTAAACTTTTGACAAATAATATATTTGATTATTTCTTAATGAACAACTCAAGAACAAATATTTTTTCCACATACTTATCACGAGTTAGTCACTAAAATTCATGTTTTCACATTTCTCCTAGCTAATATTACATCATGTTCACAATGATAAAGACATGTCTACTTTAAATAATTTACTTAAAAATACATAAAAATAGATATTTACTTTACATAATCTAAATATGAAAGAAAAATACATCACCAAGTCTATTAGAAAGTCAAACAAATGCCTCGTAATCACCATCACATTATTTATGATTTAATTCTTAGGAATAAAATATTTATTAATTCAACTTTTATTTATAATTACCATTGAAAAGAAAAGTCAAAATTGTTCCATTATCCATGAAAAAATTAAAACCTCTTATGCATCCATGTAAGCCCATTTGTTTATCTTATGGTCCATAAAAAGATATAATTATCAACATTTTATGCATGCATAAGACCTCCTTTTAGTTTACATAATGTTGCAAAAACTGTAATTTAAATATAGTAAACATGACTTTACCTCTCATGTCAAAAATTTAATCTTACATATTAATACATGATTTTTTCATTGTTAATGTCCTCATAGAGTTATCACTACATGATTTATATTTATTTTGAACTAAACAAGAAGAAAAAAACATATAAACTGATTACTAAACCAATAAGTATCTAAATCGTGAATAAATCTTCAATGTTGTTTCTAAATTCACTATTTTCTCATTTTGTTATATTCTTCTCATTTTCCTATTTGAGAAGGATTGTGACCTTGAATATTTATTATCATAGATATTGTACACAGTTGGAAATACTTAGTTTTAAGGGTAAAAATGTTTCCACCGCAAAAAAAAAAACATTTGTCAATCTTACAAATTATATAAAATGCCAATAAGGCAAATAAAACACATGGTAAATTAGTGAAATAAAGAAAACAAAAACTAACAACAATAGTATAAATGATGAAATGACACAAGTACATATCACTCTCCGTTGTCATCACCCCAAATATCTTCCTCACTTGGCATGATAATGCTATTGTTAAAAATAATTTTTGATCTAGGGTTGTGTCCTATTATGAACCACCAATCCCTATCCAACACATTTGGGTAAAAAAACACCTAGTTGCAATTTTTTTGGAAAACATAAGGCTCCCTTGCTTCATGCCACATCTTTCTAGAGTTCATAGATATCAACTCAATATCGTGATCTTCCTTTACATTATTCCAATCAAAGGTGTTCGACCACTTGCACCTAAAAATAACACATTGGAACAAAGAGAAGTCCACGTGAATGATCTCTCATATCTTTCCAACATAACCCAATGTCCCTTGCATTAGGTTTTGATCATAGTGGCTAGCACAACTAGATTGTCAAACTCAACTTCCACTCCACAACCTTGTGTCATGCATCCATCATCGACATCATCCATGTGAAAATGATGTCCATATTCCCACATAGATGGGAACAAATGCACCTATAAAAAAGTGAAAAAATCAAGTGTCATGCATCTACTAACCCGAAAATAATTAAAAATATATAGATTTTATAATTCAAAGGTGTAGTATGAAGTTAAAAATGTACAAAAAGAGATTATAATTACCATGTTGCTGCACCCAATCCCTATGTGTAATGCATCCTCTTTAGCACGCGGGTAATGACTAGATGTACTGTATGACTTGATCAACAACCCAACTCTTAGGGCATGTCATTGGCATATTTTCTTTTAAATGATCAGGATAAGGCACACTTCTATGATTCAACCATTTGAATTCTTTCTAGTCACTATCCCATTTCCTCCTCTTCTGCTCGTATAATGCAACCCACAATTATGTCACTTCCATATTGTAGAGAATGAATTTGTTGATGGCTTCATTTTTTGAATTCGCTGATGAAATCAAACCAACATATATAATATGTATGAGATCAAAATATGCATTAATATGAAGTTCAGTGTGAATAGCTACTGTGTATAAATTTGACAAATGATAAGTCACTTACTCTTTATCATGAACATATTTCCATTCGTTTCGACAATCTCCCCTTCTCTTTTGTCTCCATCCCTTTCATCATCCAAAATTGTTGCACCTGGTGTGTTTTTGATTTGCTTGATGTACTCACTGGAATAATAGAATTAATCATATGATATATACCCCTCAGTCGTAGACCCCTTGGGTTTTGCCCTTTGTTAAACAAAACTTTTCAATTTCTTCATGTACCTCTCTAAGAAGAATATCCAACGACAAGAAACCACCCCAACTAATTCAACCTCATCTATTAGGTGAATTAGAAGATTAACCTTCAAGTCCATGAAAATCATCGACCGTTCCTTCTCAAACATACAAACAATCTCAACTATCTCTTGATGCCACCGTGGAATTCTAGCCATATGAACCTCCTTTGATGTGATCCAATGTAAAAATGCAAATAATTTAGATATGACATGTCACAGGTCTTGGGGGAAGTCATATTTCACACACCCACGCACGAGCAGAGGATAATGAAAATGCATAGTAAATAGTACATTATAAAAAAAATAATTATAAAATATCCTATTGCATAAAAAAATAAAAATGAATAAAATCATGTTTTTGACATATGTACTCTTAAAAGGTTCAAATGGTCATGCGATTTTGAGCCCAATAAATGGTCCTCCATAGTGAAGAAATGCCATAGTGAATACCCATATAAAGACGACACCCTCACACTCATTATAACTTCCTTTGCCAAAGAAAGATCATATTTCTTTAAAATCCATGGGGCATCACCTTCTTTGAAAGACCAAGAGGGACCAACCTCTCCTCCAGTTTCTTGTCATGGCCGATGTCTCTTTTTAGTTTTTGAAGAAATAATATCTCTCCTAACAACTAATGTGTCACTTTCTTTCGATGATATGTTCCTCTATAAAGAATATGAAACATTTTTAAATACATGCATGGGATCTAGTAAGTTGAAATCTTAAGATGCTCCCAATATGGGAGATTCTAAAAGACATATTTCCTTTTCATTCCAATGGGAAATTTATCATCATAGGTGTCAAATAATTTTGGATCATCGAACACAGGCTCCTCATTTGAATCAAACATTTATGCAAACTCTGTCTCCTTCTTTCTCTCATATGATCTAAGCTGTTCAACTAGTTTCATTATTTTAGGCCTTTGGGTTCTCTCTAGTTTACCATTGAAAGCAGATGTTTCTCTTCTATAAGGGTGTTCTTATAGGAGGAATACCATAGAGAAGTCATACACTAGCTTTTGTAGGTGGTCAGATAGCCTAGCCTTTAGAGAAGGTCCACAAAATTTACATCCATGATACCCTTTTGTTACAAGACCTTCGAAATTATTGTATATAGGCTGACATGTTAGCGAAAATTGTAGAGAATGTGAGAGACAACATAAGATGTTCATTCTTCATGGAAAATCATGGGGGGATATTGTTATTGATCACTACTACATGCCAAATAGAATAGTTGGTGTTTTGGAGGGAATATGGGTTGACGCCATCCATGGCTATGCTAAGTTGTAGACATCGTACTTCATCCTTGAATTTTTTAGACCATGTATCCTCTATATGCTTCATGGTTATTGAACCTATTGGGATTCACATAAATTCTGACTCACTTTTGTGTGAGGCATGCCATCCCAACAACATAGCTAATTATTTACAAATAAAGAGCCTCTGAATCCTTGGGATTATAGGCATGCACCTCAATATATTATGAGGAGGACCATGTCATTTACCTTTTTTTTTTTAATTATGGTACTTGTCTACAATTGTTCAGACATGCATGATATGATATGTACTCAACACCCAACATTTCAACAATTTATTTTCCTCTTCAGAGCTACTCGACAAGACATTATCGCTCAAAATAGCCTTATCTTTGA
The DNA here is from genome assembly GCA_000404065.3 of Pinus taeda. Taxonomy (NCBI): domain Eukaryota; kingdom Viridiplantae; phylum Streptophyta; class Pinopsida; order Pinales; family Pinaceae; genus Pinus; species Pinus taeda. The sequence continues at coordinate 47,441 of APFE030391001.1, read as the reverse complement.
ATAACCTATAGTTGGTAGGGAATATAATTATTTAATGTCAATATTTAGCGTTTGTAAAATTGACCATTTTTAATGTTGATTATGTGACAAGATTTCTCAAAATATAAGGGAGTTGATCGATCATGTAGGTGAATTACCTCAATATTGCTGAGAAACATGTGTTTGATGTAACAAATTTTGATTTCTAGTTGTACAACAATATAATTGTCCCCAAATAAGTAGACTTTGACTTGGTTCCAGGTCCAAAGAGAGGGGTGGTGGAAGCATATTTTAGGCTTCCGAATAAAGTATCGGTGAGCATCATCCCCTTTCCCATCGTTCTAGAATGCATCTAACAACATTGTCTCCATGCCAGTCGTATCCCGTAAGTAATTATACATACCAACCTCTATTTGATTGCCTCCATTGCCTACTTGTGATGAAGGAATATTATTGTTGTAGTTATTCCTAATTGGTGAATCTAGACTTAGTGGGAATTAAATAGGTGGTTGATTCAACCATTCTTTGTATGGTTCCTCTCCAAGTTTTGTTCTTATTGCCTCCTTCTCTCGAGTTGAAGTTGTAGTGGAGTGCACTGGAAGATGGTAGGTGGGCCGCTCATCATCACTAGAATCATAATTTCAAAAAGCATTAAACGTCATTAATACAATATCAATGATATTATTGAGCATGTCAATGTAATTGGTTTGTTGAAATTACATTATAACAAACATTTATTATCATCGTTGATCTAGGATTACGATTGAAAGATGCCATGTTCCAATTGGAAGGGTGAAGAGGTTGTCCATTTTCATCTACCATTTTCTTGTGATATGGTGCTCCTGATAAGATCTTTCGACATTTTTGAATTTGAGGAATATTTTCTGCATCTGAAATTGATTCTAAATCAAGATCCTGCAAATTTGGACACATTTTTATTCAAATTGACATGGATTAAAAATAAATGAATTCAATTAGATAATCGAAATATAAATAAAATCTAAACTTACTGGAGATAGAAAGGGAGAACTCCATGAATGATTTTGATAAAAAATATGGAACAAGCTGAAATTTGAAGAATTGACCATTTGATATTCTTTAGTTTATCCCTGCATTTGAAAAAAATAAAAACAATAAAATTTTGTGTGCATATCTAAAATTAATTTCAAGAACCATATAACCACAACATGAATTTCAGTATAGTTTTCAAACCATTTTTCAAAATAATGCGGCTTTAAGTGGAAAATGTATAGTATGAACTATTGTAATTCATGTGGATGCGTCCTAAAGGATAATTTGAGATTACTATGCCATTTTTGTGAAAATAAAAATTCTGATAGCTTTTAAACCCTATCGGTGCACTTATCAAAATAAATCGCACTGTTGTGTTTAAATCATAACAACACCGGGGTGTTCAAATAATACCCGCACCGGTTTTTGACATTTTGAAAAATATGATATTTGTTACCATATCCGTGCTCTTGTACAAAAATGCACCGACGCGTTTAAATAAAAACAACACCGGTACGCACCTATTTTCGGGATTTGGAAAATAAAAAAGAATTCTACCATCTTGGTGCTCTTATAACAATTACAACACCAATGCATTTAAATACAAACCACACCATTGCATTAAAATATTAATTGCATCATTTCATGATTTCAAAAAAAAAAAAAAGAATTGTATCATGTCGTTATTATAAAAAACTTTGGTGTCTCGATAATGATGGTGCAATTTTCTTATAAATGCATCGATGCCCGTTACCATCGAACACACTGATGTTTGGATAAAGTGAAAAAAACGTGATTTTGATTTTATTTTTGTTTTTTGTTTTTTTGTTAAATTAAAAACAAGCGACAATTGATTTTTCGAAACCTAATTTCATAAAGTCTTTTAAGTAGTAAAAAGTTAATTACTATTTCATTATTTTTCCCAAAATTTCAAGGGAGTGATTTGTAAGAGAGACATACTAGGAGCACTGTGTAGCAAGATAATACTTTAGAGTCACAGAGCTATTCAGAAGATCAGAAGTTGAAAGGTATTGTGATTCACTCAAAACCCTACATAGTAAACTTTTTAAAATTTATTGTTTTACTAATAAAAATTGTACAATTTCTGTTAGGGTTTAATTAAAAGAGATTTGATTTGCAAGAGCGACATATTGATAGCACTGGAGCAAAAAAATATTTTGGAACCACAAAAATATCATAATTTGAAAGGTATGGTGATTCACTCAAAACCCTGCATAGCAAACATTTTAAATTTTGCTATTAATTTTTTTTACAACTTGTCTTAGATTTATTCACAATTCAGAAAAATAATAATTAAAAACCATGTATAAGAAAAAAATTTCTATTGATTTTATTAGTAAAAAAATTACGATTTCTATTCCTATTTAAATTTAATTAAAATAAAAAAAAAAACAGAAAAATCAATACTTACCTTAAACCCTTGCTTCTTCTTGCTTATGTGATTGAATAATTTCACTATAGGGTTTAACTTCCTTTACAACTTCACAATTAAGGTTTTACATTTTAGGCATTTTAGATTTAATGAGTTTGTGTACTTACTATATATAGGGAATTTGACATGTAAAGTAGGGGGATCACTTATTGAATTAGATCCAAACCCTATCGGCCCTGTTTAAAAAAAACATATATATGTGTCATGGTGCGCCCTATGTAATATAACACACCAGTGCACCCTGTGTAATACAACACACCCGTATATTATAGCACTGTTGGTTTTGTCTAGTCTGTTCATCAGTGCTCTCGTGTAATATAATGCATCGACGCACCTCTGCCAAATAACATTGTTGAGTCATTGCACTGTGTTTATCGTTACAAATCGAACCATCATAATTTTAAATTATTTAAAAAAAGTAATTTTCGCTAATGGTGCTGAAAAATTAAATACCCGATGTGTTTAATGGCATAAATGCACCAATGTGTTTATTCAAATAAACACACTGGTTACCGGAGCTCTTTTTGGCTAAAAATTATTTGATTTATGTACACAATATATTTAATGGCTTCTGTATTAAATGGTATAAGTTGTATATTGGTAAGAAAATTCTAAGAAGGTGTCAAGTAACAAAAATACTGATCAACACAATGATATCACATTGAAAAAAGAAGCCCCAAGGGTCAACTCAGTTGGTCAAAAATCGTGCCTCACCATCGGGAGGTCATAAGGTCGATTCTACCCAAAGCCCTTGGGGTTAGGTCTTGCCAGTATGCCGAGGGACGATTAGCCCATATTTTTCTGTGGACATAGCGACCACTCACTGACCAGGGTGTTCGTGAACCACACTAAAAAAAATTAAATAAATAAATAAAAAAAATTACATTGAAAAAAGCAGAGAAGGCAAGTTATTTGTAATTTTTTTACAAAATTAATGTAAGTTTAACTAATATGTATTGGTTAATGTGTGTCATACAGAGCCACAAAATTAAGAAAGTCGATAAGATTATTTTTAATCTCATTGCATAAGAGCGTAAAAGCTTGATACAAAAATACAGAAGGATGAATCGGGTGAATGAAAAAAATATTATTCAATATGAGTTTTTTTGATTTGAATTTTCATTAATAATATACTTAAGAATGTTAGGTAACATGTTTCAAATAGTCTATTAATTCACATATGTTTAATGTTATATAGGGAACAACAACGAAGAAAAAGATCAATGTCGTTCTAAAAAAAGAAAAATTATAAAACTGTAAATGATGATGAATTGGTACTTAACTCATCTGGAGTGGTGTTGGAGATTAATGAAAGGGGACAGTTCTTTTACAAAACTATGAGGGATCTAGTTGAATGAACGTATAGACGTACTTTCCACTTATAATACAAAAATCAATCCAATGATTCCTAGAACCAAATTATATCTAAACTACATGAAGTGTTTCTAGAGCAATGGTCAATGAGACATGTCTGACTTGCAATAACAAAAACATACAACAACAAAAAATAATCATTCAAAATGTAATATTCCTAAATAAAATGATTTTCTAGAATTATATGCATATATTGCTACAAACCATTCATTTATTAATATAAATTTTGTTATATTTAGTTTTCATATATCAATATAAAAATAGTTTATTACTTTTTTCAGGAAGATTATGAAAACCTGAATCGTCAATGAGCTTATATGTGAAACATGCTAGTAGTAATGTCCAAAAAGGAATATATGGAGATGGTAAAAAAATTTGACGTAATTGCATCACAGGAGGAGCCATATCAACAATGAAGTGCTTCAAATGTATGTAATCATGATTGACTTTGTACATATAAAAAATAATTTAGCATTAAATATTAATTTTCAAGTATTGTCTTGTAGAAAATAAAACAAAATGAAACTCATTCAACACATAAAATAGGACAAGAAGGAAGAAAATGGTTGATATCAAAGTTCATGAGTAATTGTTAATGTTTCCTTGTAACAACTCCAGGTTTCATTTTTGTATATTTTAATTTGTTTTACAACAATCATTCTTGAATGTCTTCAAGTAGGTGCTAACATACAAAGAAGATCAAAAAATTGATTGGAAATGGGTTAAATATGGGTTGTCAGTATATGTTGACATATCAAAAATTAATTGCGGAATTTGTAAGTATCTATGTTGTTTTGCTTCTCTAAGTTTATAATTAATAGAACAAATACATCCTTTATATTAAATTTATGATTTATAATGGGGTTTAAAACACGCAAGAAATGAAGTATGGAACTACGCCATCAGAAGACTTGTTGCAACAAGGCGCGGGACTTGGTTTTGAAACCATGTGTACAATTTATGAGTCACTTCTTGCTATGGTATGTTGCTATTTGATTTACATTGATGTATATTATTTATTTCAATTTTCATTATTATCACCAATGTAGATATAGTCACTGCACTTTATTTTTATGTTTACAAATGGAACAAGATCAAGAAGACAAAAACAATCGATGCAATCAACAAAACATTCATCAAAAGCACTAACAACAATTCCAACGAAGAAAGATGATCTATTTGGATATCAATGCAATCTGTTGTATTTTTTGAAATAATTGTCTGTTAAAATCAAACAATTTGTTTAATGTAATGGATAAAGTGTCCCAATTGAAAGACAAGGGGTTACCAATAACAATCCCATTTTTTATAACAAAGAGCCTCTTATTGATATATAATAAAATACATTTTAATTTATTCTATTTTGTTATATGATGTCGTTATGAAATATTACACCACTAATTAAATATATGGATGATTAAATAATATAAAGAAGAAATCCAAAATATCATATACAATTGCACTAATCAAATTTTAATTTATATGAATGTTTTTATAAGATACATGTCAATATTTCAATGAATAACATATTTAAAAAATTATAATAATTGCACTGTCATAGGTCAATGTTTCTAAAAAATAGAAAATGTCAGACTGGTGCATCCATAACATAAAAATGCAGTGGTGTGTTATTTTATATAAAAGCATCACAATGACATCCTTTTTGCATGATCGATGCTTTTTCAGAAAACGATAGCATTGAGGCATTTAGTTCTTTAAACATTAATATTGTTTGCAATTAACGCTCCAACGCATTGTAATTCTTAACCCACCAGTGGTTTTATAGAACTAACGCCCTGGTCCTACAAGTTATTATTTCCAGCCCTGATGCATTATTAGAATTAATAGCATTGGTCCTTTTATATCCTTAGCGCATCGGTGCATTTATACAAACAATATGCATCAACGCTACGATTTTAAATATAAGCTTTGAGACTGAAATATTTTTTTGCATGCCCCGTGTCGTTCCTTAAAAGAACGCCCGAAGGTGTTTTTTGATATATGCACACCAGGGCGGTATATTTCAGGCACCGATGTTCTTTGCATTCAATACCTTGGTGCTTTAATTTATGTATGCATCCCCGATGGTTTTACATAAGTAGCACATTTGTGCTACTTATTCCATGAAGCATGCTACAAAAACAAACATTCACTAAAACTTCTGGTCACCGAGATTTTTTTTGTTGTGATGAAGTTCTATTATAATCTTTGCTAAAACATTTGATACTGCAAACAAATGTTTTAGTGGATGTTTATTTGACAAGTTTTTCCAATTTTATAACACTAAAAACCTCCATTATAACCTTCGCTAGAAGGCATTTTATTTATAGTGTACATATTTGAAAATGACTTGTATACCAAGATGTTTAAAATCCACAAAGTTTATATGAGACAAAATATTAGAACGTGCCTTCTAGATTTTTCCACTTATTCAGTTACATGGGTTTTGGTTGAGCCTCTATAAATAATTCCTTGCATTGTAATTTAATCATATCCTCAAACTAGAGTTGGATGAGCAAAGATCACAAATATATGATGCCGTATTAGGTGTCATAATTCATTCATTCATTCATACATACATAAAATATTTTATCTCAATAAATTTTATCACAAAAAATATGTTTAAATTATATGAAACAAGGTCATTCTAATTTTTTCCAATGAAAAAATCACAACTTTTTATTAAGATAGTCAAAATTTACACATGCACATGCCACGAGGCATTCAACCTCTCAGTAAAAATGGTCATACTAAAAAAGTCGAGCTCCAAATAAATAATGCAATAATTTTTTTATCACGTTTCTTTCTCTTTTTAAATATGTAGTTAGCGAGGATGTATTGATCTTGGCTCCCTTCAGTTGTTGTGGGCTCTAGTGTATGTCTTGCTACTGACCTAGCGTTATGACTATGCTGCTACAAGTGGGGCTGAACATCAACTGCAATAAGAAAGAAATGTTAAATTCATATTTATTATTAATATTACAAATGTTTTAATAATAAAAAGAGTAGTAGAGTATTCTTTACCTGCTTTGGTAGTGGAGGGAAGAAGAATACTTTTGGATGTGGCCATATGTTCCTCCTCTTCTCTAGCCTCACCCTTTGCACGCTCTGGTGTAGAAACAAGAAAGGTTATAATTAATACAACATTTGCATTTAAATATTATTAATTGTATTCCATACTACAATTTTTTTATAACACATGAAATACCTCCAATATTGAGCTGAACACTAGTTTCAAGAGGCACTCCACCTTTAGTAGAATCATGTGTTGTATCTACATTGCTTGCCTACTTTTTACAATCAAGCACATTACTTTATGGAAGAAAATAATAACCAATAGATTGTACATGTAATCATTTATAAATGATATTCGTTGCTTTTATTTGCCTAAGTGTTAGGTTGGGTGGTGAAAGATTATGAAGATGCCAAGCTTGTCCTACGTTCAACCACGACTTGATAGTCGTGCTTGATAGAAAGGTTTAGGTCTTCCTCCATGGGAGCCTCTTTGAATTGTGACCCCTACAATTTTTCATGAGAACATGAATTTTTCTTCTTTTGTGATATTAAATTAAAATTCTTAAGAATTGATAATTTGGATGAAAATTATTGTTTTATATCTTACAATTTTTGGGGCTAGTTTTGAGTAACCACCTGAGACAAGATGACGTTTCCCATGTTTAGTTATTCTAGCCATCATGGATTTGGATGTATTTGGGAGTCTATATTCAAAACATTGAAAAAATTTATTAGATGTCACAATGATGACAAAGAATCATAATTACATTATTCAAAGTGCCCCATACCTTCTTGGTCCTAGTGGTTTCTTCCTTGCTTTTCGAAGTGCCTTCTTGTTTCCATCTTCCACGAGCACTTTCCACTCCCTCTTTGGATCACTGAAGGGCGCCCATTTGACCTTGTCCTTTCCAAATGAGAGCTATACTGGTCCCGCAGATATTTTGAATGTAAGTCAACATTGGAGGTAACTCCAGTTTTGTTGAAGGTACCCTCACTGAACAGGAAAACCATTCTGGTTATAAGTTCATCTTTCAACTTGGAAATTTGGGATTGCTAGTTTGCTTGAATGATGGGCCCAAATATTTCCAAAGTTAGGTCATACAAAGGCTTATATAATACATCATTTCTTGCAAAACAAGATTATCATTAGTTTAAAATTATCACATAATATACGTTAATTTCAATTAGGTTGTACTTAATATTTAAAAAACTTCTCAAATGCCTGGAAGTTTCTCTATTTTCATGGGGGTAGTGTCACCATCTACCAAAAACATAGTTGGTAATGTTCCCATGCTAATAAAATGGGAAGATCCAGGAAAAATATATTAAAATTATCCAATTATATCATGCTCTACATCCACAACATCGTATGAAGATCCCGACGTATGTTGTTCAAGGGGTGCATCTCCTGTTGTGTGTGGTTCAACATGCGTACTTGTTAATTTTTCAGATTGTTCTATGTTTTGTCAATTAATTTAGCCCAATTCAATACTTCATTTAGAAATCTTTCCAAATACAATTAGTATTTCCATTCATCAACAATAATTGAAGATAGAACAATAAATGTAATGGCGAAGGAGACAATCAACAAATCAACAAGAGACACCAGATTTGGGCAAAGACCAGGGAAAACCTGCACCAGTGGGAAAACCCTTTGAAAAATATTATTCTATTAGATTTTCATAAAATATTTAGCAAAGAGTACAATGAGGCCAATACAATATCATCCAGTATAACAACCCAAAAATATTTAGAAATATGTTTCCAACATCAAAATATATCAGAGACAACTTTTCTTGTTTGTGGTCAACTTCAACCCTCGATCAAATATGAGTCAAACTTCCCAGTCACATGGATGAGGAGTTGTGCATACGAATGAAGGTTTTTAGTCCCTTCCTTAGGCTTATGATGCTTGTGACTGTGGTCAAATTTTCCTTGGAAAGCCAGTGACTGTAGCCCAAAACACTAAAACATATGCAAGCCTCAGATCCTGTCATTTGGGACCTTTGTAAACCTTTGTTTTCGTCCCTACCTCAGACCTGTGTGAGCTAATCAATGAAGAAGAGAAGAAGAAGTTGCTTGGTGATGATGCCTAAATGAGCTTGAGGTCACTTGTATTTATAGGCTTCCATGGGTGTCCAATTTTCATTAGGTCCGACCTTGATCAAATGTGCATATGTGGGATTTTATTCATAAGTACACTTTCCCTTATCCGATTTTAGTGATCTTTATGTAAATTTTGGTCCTATCAAAAATTGGAATTCAATGCCATCATCATACCTATAAAATGTGTTGTACAAAGTAGAATTTTACCGTAGTTGCATATTTTTGACACTCCCTCTCAACTAGGGAGAATTCCACTTGTCATTATTTGATCATTGAACATTCTATCACATAATCCTATCAAAATATCATGTCCCATCTATGCTCAACTCTATCTGCTGAAAAAAATCTCAAATCTAGAGAAGAAGAATCAGAGAGAATTAACTTCCACCCTTTAGCTTCCACACTTTATAATGTTGGAGAGCATATCCCAATCCGAAAATAATATCAGGGAGCACATATCAACCTGAATTCATGTTGGGGAGCACATCTCAACCTAGAATCTCATGAGGTAGATAAACATCTACAGTCCCATATAAAGAAATAGGTGATATAGGGGAGCACATATCAACCCATCCTATTTTTCACCGATTTTCCTAATAATGACTCTTAAGAGTCATGTGGTAGAACACCTGCATCATAGTCAGCTTGGGTTGTACAACCCCAAGTGCACTTTCAACCCGTTGGCTAGATGGGGAGTGATAATTCTAATAACTCGAGATTGTGGGTATGATGCTAACTGGGGTATTCTCTGCAAAGAACAAGATAGGGGATCAACATCTCCAACCATATGGGTAACAAATAGGGGAGAAACATCTATGACCCCATTATCCATAGATCCCTCAACCCTAGGAGCTCTCTACCTTAATTCCTCACCCTGGGAGCTCAAATAGGGGGGAAGAGATGGCTCAATGTTCTTGATCAATGATGCCCCTTGTCAGGAGGGGTCACATCCATCAGTCCAAGATTCTCTTTGAATGCCAAGAACTTATTTTTAGACAAAGCCTTGGTGAGAATATCTACAATATTCTCATCTGTCGATATGTGATGGAGTCAAATGAATCCTCTTTGCACCATGTATCGAATGAAGCGATATCAAATATCTATTTGCTTGGACTTGTCATGAAATACAAGATTCTCTACCAGACAGATCCCACTCTTGTTGTCAAAATATATCATTGTAGTATCTAGGACATGCTCAAATAGCTCTCCAAAGAGCTTTCTCAACCAAACTGCTTCGCAGCTAGCCATGCTACCAAAATATACTCTGCCTTAGTGGTACTCAATGCTACAAAATTATCCTTCCTACTTATGCATGATATCATGGTAGATCCAAGGCTGAAACAACATCTAAACGTACTCTTCCTATCAAAAATTTTTCCCTCCCAGTCAACATCGATGTATCCATGAAGTCGAACATCTCCAATAGAATATCTCAGACCAAGTGTGATAGTCCCATGCAAGTATCTCAAAATGTGTTTGGCAGTGATCTAGTGTGCATGGATAGGCTCAGTCACAAATTGACTCAATGTATTCACTACATAGCATATGTCCAAACGAGTGTTTACTAGGAACATCAAAGCCCCAATCAACTACCTATACTCATATGGATTCACCAAATCAGGTCCTACAACTTCTCCACATAAGTTCTTGAAGTTCATTTCCATTAGTGTGGGTAATTACTTGCATTTTATCATTCCAAATATTTCCAACAACTTCACAACATATTTCCCCTGTGAAAGGAAAATCTCTCTGGGCCTTTGCCACACCTCAAGGCCTAGAAAGTAGTGCATGAGTCCAAGGTCCTTCATCTCAAATTCAAAGGCTAGCTCCCTCTTGGACTCGATCATTAGGGGATCACTACTTGTCAAGAATAAATCATCAACATATGAAACCAAAATCAATGACATACCTTGGACTATCTTGTAGAGGTTGGGATCAACATTTCTTCTTGTGAATCCCAACTTCATCAAGTATCTGTCTATGCATGCATACCATTCTCTAGGGGCTTGATTCAAACCATACAATTCCTTATTCAATATAAAAACATGTGTCCTTTGGTCCTTTACTTCAAATCCTTGTGTATTATCAACATACACTTCTTCCTGTAACATACCATGAAGGAAATTTGTCTTTACGTCCATCTGATGAAGAGTCCATCCTTGAATTGTGATAAGGGAAACTATCAAATGAATGGTTGTATATCAAACCACAGGTGCAAATATATCATCATAATATTCCCCCTCTTTTTGGGAGAATCCTTGAGTGGTGAACATTGCCTTGTATTTCTCAACGCTACCATCAACTCCATGCTTGATCTTGAATAACTACTTAGAAGTAACCAAAAATTTCCCCTTCAGTTTCAGCACAACATCTCATACATCATTCTTCATAATCGATTCATATTCTTTGACCATAACATATTGCCAAACTTGTTCTTTTACGACTTCTTCGAATGTGGGAGGTTCGACTTGAATCATAGTGTTCTTAACTATAACATTGTAACAACCCTAGTGAAAATTCCATGTAATAAAAGTTAATAAAGGCAAAAATAATAACCACAATTGATGGGACACTTATTCCAAGATGAATGTTGGGCAAGACGTCCTAGGGGGTGTTCATTTGGTTGTTTATGGCTAAGGAAATTGGAAAAGGAAATGGCTAAGGCTTTGGAAAGGAAAAATGGCATTTTTGACACATTTATTTATGAAAATAACGGAAATTAGTAGAAAAGGGAGGTGAAAGGTCAAAGTTGCATGTGAGGAGGAAAATGAAGGAAAATAATACAAAATGAAGAAAAATAGAGGCCTCATTCGTAAAAAGGCTTCTGAGGATCAGTTGGTAACTTTTTGTCAATTGATTTTTGGAGCTCTCTCATTATTCTCTCCCTCTCTCTCTCACTCTTGGACACTTGGAGTTTTCTTGGAGCATTTTGACATTAGAGCAAGAAAGACAAAGAAGGCAAGAGGAAGAAAAGATCAAGCAGGGAAAGGCATGATCAAAAAGCTACAACAAGATTCATTTCATGTATCGATTTGCATGTGTATTTTCCTTGCTAGATTTGGCATGCATGGTATTGCATGTGGTTCTTTGCTATTGTGGCACCCCATTTTTTCTAGGTGTAACAGTGTTTTCAACCTAGCCTTGCCATTTCCGGATAGCCATGGCGTTATGGGGTTATCATGTTTTGATCCAGGTGGATATTGGTGGCCACCTGCCTATTCCACTTGGACCCCCACCCTTGTTTATTTCAGTTTTCCAGTTTCCTTAATTGTAGCACAATTTACTATTTTTGGCAGTTTTTCAAGTCCTGAACTTCCGGAAACATTTTGAGGCCCTAAATGACGTTTTTTTGGCATTATTCCTTTGGGAGATTTCATTGAAATCAAATTTTCAGTTGTATTCCTTAGAAAGATCTTTCCAACAAGGTATCATGCACGTCAAATGGAGATAATATGACCAAGTTACGACCTCGGGAAGTTGGCTTCCCAACTAACCCCAACGGGGCCCATAAACTCTTGGTGTTACATCTCCTCAGGTTAGGGTTTTATTTGTTTAGGGTTTTCTCTTATTGTTCAATAATAAAAAGGCCATTGAGCCTCATTTTAACCTAGTTGAGAGGCATGTAGTGGCCACATCTCTTCTTAGAGATAAGCTACCATCGCCCGAGCTAGTCTCATTTTCCATTCTGTTTGTAAGCATATTTCATTATTTGATATTAATGAAATGAAGTGTTATTTCTATTGCATCTCTGTATTTATGGTTATATTTGTAATTTGTTGCGTTCCTATTTAAATTAAGATGAGTGGTATCAGAGCAGTATGTTATTTCTCTATTTTTCTTTGTATGTCCCCAATGAGGTCGGGATATAAGGAGTTAGGCTTCAAACTAGTCGAACCTTTGTAAGACCAGCCTTGTAAATCTCGACGGCCTCCCATGGGGGAAGAAAATAAAGACGAGGGAGCAGGAGATCCTATCAAAATATTACTTGAGTAGGCACTTGAGAAACAAAGGAACGTGATGATGGATAATTTTGCCCAGATCCTTCAACGGTTACCCACCGACAGCGTATCCACATCCAACAGCCATTCTAGAGGCTCCACATCTTCTAAGGTACAAGTAAACTTTGACATTCCCATATTTGAGGGCCAAATAGATGTAGACACTGTAGATAAATGGTTGAATCTGCTAGAAGGATATTTTTATGTTCATGATTTTTCCAACTGAGAAAATATTACTTTTCCTCTTCTCAAAGCCACACCCCATGTCAAGGACTGGTGGGGAACCTATTGTGATTAGAAGGATGAAAGTACGATCTCACTATTTTCAGCCGCTCCCACATGGAATTCATTTCGGGGTGCCATCAAGGAGCAGTACTATCCTGTCGAGAGCTACGAGGACAAATACATAAAGTGGACCATGCTGTAGTAGCGAAGGGACCAAGATGTGTTAGAGTTTACCAATGTTTTTCATATCCTTTGCACGAAGTTGGGTATCAAGGATTCTGAGAAACATTAGGTACTCAAGTACCATGGCTGCCTACATAGATACATCAAGGACAAGATGCAGTTCCTAGACATCTCCTCACTTAGCACGACATATTGATACACCATCAAGATGGAGCAAAAGTTTAAACATAAGAAATGGGACTTTGGATCTGTGAATCTAAAGCAAGGGAAAGGAGGCCCAAAACAACAGAACAAAGGATAAAGACAAGGAAAGATGGCCCAGGACAACCCACCAAGGCCACAAGAAAAGGACAACACCTTGAAGCTGAAGAATGACACAGGAAAGTGATGTGAGTTCCATAAGAGCTCCACCCACAACACAAGATAGTGTCAGGCCAAGCAGTCATTGATGGCTGAGCTGAAGGATTCAGAATCAGATGCATGTCCTAACTCTAAGTCATAACCCGACAAGGGAAATGACAAAGGGAAGAAAATTATTGATGCGGATCTCAATGCCACCATCACCACTACAAAGGTCCAGAAGGAGGAGCTCGAAGATCTAGAGGAGGAGGATTGTCTCTTCCACTCCCAGATGTGGGTAAAGGGTTCCTCGCTACAATTTATTATTGACAGCGGAAGCCAAAAGAACCTCATTGTAGCAGAGGCCGTGAAGCGGCTGGGCTTACCGACCATAATACTTCAACAAACATACACCATATAGTGGCTTCACCAAGGACAAGATCTGCGCATGGGCCAATAATGTCGCCTTCCATACAACATAAAGCCCTTCACAGATGAGGTATTATGTGATGTTTCTCTTCTAGATGTTTGTGATGTATTATTAGGCCAACCATACTTGTGGAAATGACATAATTTGTATGATTCAAGGCCTCGTTCTATTATTGTTACATTGGGAAATAAGTTGTACAAGATACCAGAGGTAGCACCGCCTAGTGCCATCTCTCTGGTTACTACAAAACAATGCAGTGAGCTCATTTCAAAATCAAGGATTTTTTTTTTCTTGATGATATGACCTCAAGGAAAGAATAAGACGGTGGCCATGACCTCCAGATATGGCCCCTTCGCATGGCAAAAATAGATGGACAAGGTCCTGGAGGAGTACAAGGACATCTTCACCTCCCCCGCAGGGGTGCCTCTGCACTATCAGGTCAAGCACTTCATCGATCTGACTCCAGTTGCGTCGTTACCTAATGGACCAATATATTGGCACTCCATTTTGGATAATGATGAAATCAAGAGGCAAATTAAGGAGCTTTTGCAGAAAGGTCACATTAGGCCAAGTTCATCTCCCTATGGGAGCCCGATCATGTTGGTATAGAAGAAGGATGGGACTTGGAGACTTTGTATTAACTATCGAGCGCTGAACAAGATCACTGTTCAGAATAGGTACCTGATCCCACAGATTGATGGCCTTCTAGATGAACTCAAGGGGGGAAATATTTAAGCAAGATCGACTTGAAGTCCGGATATCACTAGGTACCAATTGAACCCTCCGATGTGTGGAAGACTGCCTTCAAAGCCAAAGAGGGCTTTTTCGAATGGTTTATTATGCCTTTCAGGTTGATGAATGCTCCTACAACCTTCATGAGGCTGATGGAGGTCATCTTGTGGCCATTCACCAACTCATTTGTAGTGGTATACTTGGATGACATCCCGATCTTCAGCTAGAGTTGGGAAGAGCACCTCCACCACATCCGATAGGTTCTCCAAACACTGCGGAAACACAAGATATGTGAAAATTTTGAGAAATTCACTTTTGGCATGACATAGGTTCAGTATCTGGGATACATTATTGATGAACAGGAGGGGGGGTGCATGTGGATTTAGCCAAGATCCAAGTCATTTGGGATTGGCCAGCCCCAACCACTTTGACAGATCCCCACAACTTCCCGGGTCTTGCCAATTTCTACCACAGGTTCATGTTGGGGTTCTCTCGTATCACTTGGCCCTTGAGTCAAGTCACCAAAGGAGGAGCGAAAGAAAAATTCTTTTGGTATGAATCTCAACAGAAGGCATTCATGGAGTTGAAACATCGCTTCTGCTCTGCACCAATTCTCACCTTAACAGACTTGCAATAACCATTTGAGATCGAGACAGATGCCTCTGACTATGCTATTTGGGTAGTCCTTACTCAACAGGGGCATCTAGTGACATATCACAGTGAGACACTTTTAGACACAGTCCGGAAGTATCCCACTTATGACAAAGAGATGTATTCCATTATGTAGGCCTATTGACAATGGAAGCATTACATTTTGGGAAAGGAAAGGGTCATCCTCATAGACCACCGACCCTTATAGTTCATACAGACGCAAGAGAAGTTGCAGAATGATCTCCATCAGAAGTGGTCTACATACCTACAACAGTTCCATTTGAATATCAAGTACAAGAAGGGAAACACAAATAATGTTGCAGACTGCCTTAGTTGACCACCGATCATTGCGTTAACCACCGTGCTCAACTCTTGTGGGCACGAGACTTATTATTGACCACTTCTCTACAAAATTGACCCAGAATTCGGCCACACATACCATACACTCTTGGAGGGTTAGCAAGTTCTAGATTTTCACCTCCAAGATGCTCTATTATGCCACCCAGGACACCTTTGTGTTCCTTTAGTGAGCATGCGAAGATGATTTGGGGAGCGCACTACAATCGGGACGTTGAGCATATTTGGGTCGAGAAAATGGTGGTAGTATTGCAAAAGTATTTCTATTGGCTGAATCTTTGACAAGATGTTGGGAAGTACATCAGATCCTGCACTGCCTGCACCATTTCCAAACCGACCATCAAGAAGCAAGGTCTCTATACTCCGTTGCCTACCCCTAGTCGAGCTTGGGAATCCATCTCCATGTTTTACAGGTCAAGCCTTCCTTCAACTAAGCATGGAAACGACTATGTTTTTGTGGTTGTCAAAAAATTATCTAAGATGGCCATTATGGCGGCCTACAAGAAGAGTATCACAGAAGAAGCCACTACTAAAGTCTTCTTTGAATGAGTGTGGGTACACTTTGGGATCCCATAGTCTATCATCTTAGATCGGGACAACAGGTTCCTCAGTAAATTTTGGTCTAGTCTCTAGTCAATGTTGGACACCAAGCTCACTAAGTCCACAACTTTCCATCCCCAAACTGATGGTCAGATAGAGGTCATCAACAGGATGATTGTACACATTCTGCGCATGTACAACTCAAATCATCCCCGCACATGGGATGAGATCCTCCCCTATGTCCAGCACAAATACAACTGGGCTCTTCACATCTAGACTGACCACAACCCTTTTTCAAGTGGGGTTGGGATTCAACCCACTATGTCCCATTGATGTGGCCATACCATTTGCAGTGGCTCAGGTAGATTCAACTCATGTCTAGTCTGAAGCTGACAAGAAAAATAGCTTCATTGAGCACATTCAACACATCCGTCAACAGGTGCATGACATATTGGACAAAGCCAATGTTAAGTACAAGAAGCGACATGATCAAAATCGGGTGCCACACAAGTTCCAGGTGGGCAACAAAGTTTGGCTACATTTGCAGAAAGAGTGCGTTGATGGGCCCCACCGCAAGATTCATGTGCTTCGATATGGGCCATACACCATCACTAAGGCTGTGGGAGATAATTCTTTTGAGCTTAGCATTCCCCCATTCCTTGGCTTGCACCTAGTGTTCAATGTGGATCGCCTTCGACCATACTTTCCACCATTACTGGACACATCCGACATTGCACAACAACTCACACCAACAAAGTTAAATCTAGACTGCATGGAACAAGCTGCAACTGATCGAATCATGGACATGCATATCAAGAACACTCTCCAGTAGAAGATCCAACTATATCGAATTGTCAAATCTGGCCAACTTCTGCACCAAGGAAAATGGCTCACTAGGGACCAAGTTCAGTAGAAGTTTCCTCATCTCATGGAGGAATTGAATGCAATGGTGACCATTGCTTCCTAAAGAGGGAGGACTGATCTAGGTGTATATTGGTGGCCACCCACCTATTCCGCTTGGACCCCCACTATAGTTTCTTTCAGTTTTTCAGTTTCCTTAATTGTAGTGCAATTTACTATTTTTGGCAGTTTTTTCGGGCCCTGAACTTCCAGAGCCATTTTGAGGCCCTAAACGACATTTTTTTGGAAATATTCGTCTGGGCATTTTAAATGAAATCACATTTTTAGTTTTAGTCGTTGGAGATATTTTTCCACTGAGTTATCATGCGCATCAAACATAGATAATGTGACCAAGATACGATCCCGGGAAGTTGGCTACCCAACTAACCCCAACGAGGCCCATAAACTCTTGGTGTTACATCTCCTTGGGTTAGGGTTTTCTCTTATTGTTCAATAATAAAAAGGCCTTTGAGCCTCATTTTAACTTAGTTGAGAGGCATGTATCGACCACATCTCTTCTCAGAGGTAAGCTACCATCGCCCGAGCTAGTCTCATTATTGATTCTGTTTGGAAGCATATTTCATTATTTGATATTAATGAAAGGAAGTGTTATTTATGCCGCATCTCTGTGTTTATGGTTATATTTGCAATTTATTGCATTCCTATTTATATTAGGATCATGTTTTGGTTGAGCTATATTTCATGATGGATTTGAAGCTGAGTGAGGTGGATCTCCAAAATGATAGAACAAATGGCCTGGTAACCCCTGAACCAGATTGTGTGTTGCGGTAAAGCCAAATTTTGTGTTGTCAAGGATTGATGACTTGTTCGATCAGCTGAAGGGAGAAACAATGTTCTCCAAGATTGAATTGAAATTGGGATACCATCATGTATGCATCAAAGAGGAGCACATATATAAGACCGCTTTCAAGACTAGGTATGGGCATTATGAGCTTGTTGTAGTTCCATTTGGCTTAACTAATGCTCCAAATACGTTTATGTTCTTAATGAATAATGTGTTGCGTTCGTATTTGGATAAGTTTGTTATTGTTTTCATTGATGATATACTAGTATATTCTAAAAATGAGGAAGAGCATGTCGAGCATTTGACAACAACGTTGAGGTTGCTGAGAGAGCATCAGTTGTATGCTAAGCTCAACAAGTGTAGTTTATTTTAGAGTGAGGTACATTACTTGGGGCATGTTGTCTCCAAGGAAGGAATTTCAGGAGATCTAGAGAAGATAAGAGCCATCATGGAATGGGTAGCTCCTAAGAGTGTGGATGAGGTGAGATCTTTCATGGGGTTGGAATGCTACTATTGCGTATCCTACCACATCATTGAAAATGGAAGGTAAGAAGTTTGAATGGATAAAGGAGTGTGAGGCTATTTTTGAGCATCTTAAATAGTTGTTGACACATGCACCAATGCTACAGATTGCATATCCAGACAAAGAGTTTGTAGTATGCACAGATGCTTGCAAGAGAGGACTTGATGGAGTCCTTGTGCAAGATGGATAGGATGTATGTTATGAGTTACGGAAACTAAACGAGCATGAGAAAAACTACCCAACACATGATCTTGAGTTAGCAACAATCATACATGCATTGAAGATGCCGAGGCACTATCTTCTTGGCAAGAGGTTTGTACTTATGAGTGATCATATTGGGTTGAAATATTTGTTTAACCAACTGAATCTAAATGCTTAGCACGCTAAATGGATGACCACGATTAGTGAGTTTGGTTTTGAGATCAGGTACATCAAAGGTGAAGAGAAGAGGGTGGCAAATGCTCTTAGTAGGCAGATACTAGTAAATCACTTGGAAGATATGAGCTCCTATGGAATAGATCTACATGATATGATCTTGCAGGTAGGTCAGTAGGATGTTAGGTATATAGAGATTGTGCACAAGTTGCAACATGGTACTGGTATTGGTACAGGTGGTAGTACAAGTAAAGGTATAGGTGCAGGTACATGTACAGGTAGTGGTACAAGTACAGGTGGTAGTATAGGTACAGGTAAAGGTGTAGGTGCATAGGGTATGGATTATTGTCTTACAATAGACGGATTGGTCAGATTTAGAGACATGATATATGTGATGAATAACAACAAGCTCAAGAAGGTGATCTTGAGAGAGTTTCATGTGAAACCTTATTCAGGTCACCCAAGTTATCAGAAGACATTGATTGGAGTGAAGAGATATTATTATTGGTTGAATCTGAAGAAGAATGTAGCATAGTTTGTGGCTAGGTGTTTTGATTGTCAGTGAGTGAAGGCAAAGTGAAAACATCCAGGTGGACTGCTACATCTAATTGTGATTCTAGGGAGGAAATGGGAGGTTGTTTCCATGGACTTCATTACAAGGTTTCCGAAGACAGTGAGACAATATGATTCCATCATGGTTATTGTGGATAGGTTGACAAATGTTGCATACTTCATTCCCGTGAAGTCTACATTCTCAACTAGCGATGTGGCACAACTATTCATCAAAGACGTGGTCAGATTGCATGGTGTGACAAAGAAGATTGTTTCATACAAGGATGCAAAGTTCACTTCCAAGTTTTGGAAGGATTTATTTGTAGGTTTGG
>APFE030391001.1:0-14819 GCA_000404065.3 Pinus taeda | reverse complement strand
TAAATAGCAGATTTTATTCTAAGAATGCAGCAAAGACACATGAAAGTAAACAAAGGAGGTAATGGGCACTTGAGATGGGCCCAACCCCAAGAGATACAGCCTCCTAAGAGAGATTTAGAGCTGGTGAAAGCTGGATTCATCTTTATTGATCAAAAGAAATGTTACAATCCAAAAACTGTCCACAAGGAGAACTTGAAAATGTGCTGAAAGCAAAGCTAATCTATTGCCTAAAATTCGAACTACAAAATGACTAACTATTGGCTAAAAAAAATGACTAACTACTAGCTAACCAAAATGAGGCCCTAAGCCCTCTTATTTATACAAATTGAGGACCCCAATAGTCCTCCTAAACTTTAGGGACTCGATTGCCCAAGACTTGTAGTTAACAGCAGCCCTACTTGACTTGCTTGGCTGCCCTTGTGTTAATTGATTTGGTGGCCCTTGAACTCCAAGATGATGGTGGATAATTCGAGGTAAGGGCCCATAAATGAACGGGACACCTTCCTACAAATCCTCTCCCTTGTTCTCCCACGAATTTGGCTGCCAAGTGCTCATTAAAACCTTCAATTTTGTCTCCAAATTGACCAAAAGGGCTACACAAAGCACACATTAGACTTGTTGGCATAATGACTAACCCAATTCACTCTATTAGCATAAATATAATAAAAAACATGCAATAAAATAATGAGAATGGTGGACTAAGTCGAATTAGGAGGTTGAATGAGCCCAAATAATTATCCATTTTTGGGGCTCATCAATTGGACTAGAGATGTTGGCATACATGGAACAAGAAATGCAAGTTATAAAGAAAAATATAAAGGCAACACAGGATAGGTAGAAAAGATATGCAGATCAGAATAGGTTGTTCAAGGAGTTCTAGGTTGGGGAACAGGTGTACTTGCACATGAAGCTAAAGAAGAGCTCCTTGTGGATTGGATCATGGCTGGCACCATGGTTTTTTGGACACTTCATTATCATTGAGAGGATTGGGCTAGTAGCCTATCGAATTGAATTGCCTCCAACAATGAAAGTCCATGATGTTTTCCATGTATCATTGCTTAAGAAGTATGTTAAATATTTTGATCATGTGATTGACTGGTCTGTATTACAAGTGGAACTAGATGGAGAATTCTAGTTGGAGCCTTAGTGTATATTGTAGAAAAAGGTGCTTAAGCTCTAGAAATGAGCATTCGAGCAAGATAAAGTGCAGTGGAAGCGCTTTGGGCCCGATGAGGCTACATGGGAGATGGTGGATCAGATGCAGGCTATGTATCCTTCCTTATTTTCCAGTTGAGGCAAAGCAATTTTGGCTTGGTGTTTTGGTGTGATTTTGGTATATGCTTTGGTGATTTTTCTATTTGTACATATGTATATGGATGTAAATATCACCATGAGATAAGTTATAAAACTCCAATAATCTATATGGGTGTCATGTCATTATGATGTCATGTTATTATGTTGTTATGATGTTGGTTTTCTTTTCAGCAGGGTGATAATTGTAAATACTGCATCGAGCTATGTTATAAAGCTCCATGGGTAGTATGTTTTATTTTTAGAGGTTTTGTTGAGGTATTGGTGTGGTCTAATGCCTAAGATGGTATTCCCCAAGGGGGAGGGTTCTCTAACAACCCTAGTGAAAATTCCATGTAATAAAAGTTAAGAAAGGAAAAAAATAATAACCATAGTTGATGGAAAACTTATTCCAAGATGAATGTTGGGCAAGACATCTTAGTGGGTGTTCATTTGGTTGTTTATGGCTAAGGAAATTGGAAAAGGCAATGGCTAAGGCTTTGGAAAGGAAAAATGGAATTTTTGGCACATTTATTTATGAAAATAATGGAAATTAGTAGAAAAGGGAGGTGAAATGTCACAAGTTGCATGTGAGGAGGAAAAGGAAGGAAAATAATACAAAATGAAGAAAATAGAGGCCTCATTCATAAAAATTCTTCTGAGGATCAGCTAGATTGAGTTTTGGAGCTCTCTTATTATTCTCTCTCACTCTTGGACACCTGGAGTTTTCTTGGAGCATTTTGACATTAGAGCAAGAAAGGAAAAGAAGGAAAGAGGAAGAAAATATAAAGCAGGGAAACACAAAATGAAGAAGCTACAAAAAGATTCATTGCAGGTATTGATTTGCATGTGTATTTTCCTTGCTATATTTGGCATGCATGGTATTCCATGTGGTTCTTTGCTGTTGTGGCATGGGTTTTCTGGGTGTAACCGTGTTTTTAGCCTAGTCTTTCCATTTCCGGATAGGCATGGTGTGATGGGGTTCTCATGTTTTGTTTGAGATGGATTGTTGGATGGATTCGAAGCTGAGTGAGGTGGATCTCTAAAATTATAGAACACGTGGCCTAGTAACCCCTGGACTGGACTATGTGTTGCAGTAAATCTGGATTTTGTGTAGCCTCAGATGGCCTAGGAATCCTTGTTGGTGAATGGAAGGATATACGGTAAATCAAAGAAGTGCTTTTCTCTCCGTTGGGCCTAGTAATCCCGGGTTTAGGATATGCGATAAACCCTGGAGAGTGGGCCTCGGTTTAGGGTCTAGTGATTTGGGTTTGGATTGCAGTAAATTTTGAGAGACTAGGAGGCAGGAAAGTTCCTCATGGTGTAGGTGGAGAAATATGGTGGCATCCATGCTTATTTGGTCTAGTGGTCAGGCGGAGATCACGTAAAGCCTATTATGATGTGTTCATTGTGTTGGCCTAGTGATCCGAGATGGATTACGGTAAAGCCTAGTTTCTATTATTGAGGGTGAGGTGGTTTAGCCTCTGTATGCCCTAGTTGGTTCTTTTGGGTTGAGTCCCACATTCATGCTTGGAATATGGCATGGGGGTGAATAGCTGAAGAGAGATTTGGATCAATCATTCTATGGTTGGGTAGAACGTGGAAGTCCCATCCCAGGTTTGGTTTTCACATCATTAATCAAAAGGTTATTTCTCCTGATATTTCTATGGGTATTATGATGGATTATATGTGGTGTATATGGCTATGATTTCATTGATATTTCTATCCCTATTATGTTGGTTATGTATAAGTTTTATGACAACAACTATGTATATCTCTCGTCATGTTTTTACTTATAAATGAATGGATAATGTATCTATGGCCCAATAGATGATAATGAAATAAATGACATGAGAGAACAATGGCTCATAGTGATTCTCAGATAAGTATGAGATCCCTACACTTAATTCTATTGTTTACACCTATAGGTTACATGTTGATGATATGTTTGACAAAATCACTGCCATGGCTAGTAGGGATCCGATTAAGGTCTTGTTCAACTTATTTCTTTTGAATCATTATTTCCCTATTATTTTACTGTTCCTGAGTTGTTATCCCATTATGGGCATTGAATTGGGATATGGGCCTGAAAAAATGGATCAAATCTCGGGGTCACTGTCATAGCATTGACACATTTTGTCTCTAGTCACCGGCAGGCGAGCCTGTGAGAGCAACTTTGGGTTTCTAGATTCTCTCTTTCCTATAACATGGGAGTGAATGAGGCCTAATATGTCTAGAACATCAATGGGACCCAGAGACAAGATGCATGGGTGTTTGACTTGTCTCCTAAGGGTTTCGTCGCTAACGTGGATAGATTGGTTGATGTGTTATGTCGATTCCACTTCCTTAAGGTCACATAAGCAATCGAAGCCAATCATAGTAACCTCTCGTCGCATATTTACTCGGTTGGCATGGTTACTTGGGTAGATGTGGGAGGAGGGTGTTACAAACATATCCCTTATACCCGCATGACTTCTTCCTTTCTCTAAATGATCTTCAAATGAGAGCTTGTCTCTCATCATCATATAATGTGTCTCGAAGCCAAAGTGGCCTCTTCCTAGCAGGAGGATCACATAGAGGAGTATCTAAGGGATCTATGGGCTCCATGGGATCATCAAGACTATCTGTCTCATATCTGGGAACAACAGGACCATCCAAAATATCCATATCATTATTCTTCTCAGGAAGAGCAGGCAGAGGAAGGTCCCCTTCTTTTCCAAGGGAAACATCTTCATCAAATGTTACATCCTTGCTAATCTCAACCTTCCTTTGACAAGGAATATATATTCTAAATGGCTTATAATTTTTGCAATATCCAACAAACGTACCTTTTCTTCATGTGGCTTCTAATTTGTTTCTTTTGTACTTTGGCACTTGAAAGTACATGGAGTAGCCAAAGATACGGAGATGGCTAACATCAGGCTTGACACCTATGAATGCTTCTTTAGGGGTCTTGTTTTCCAATGCTTGATGAAGTACCTTGTTTTGAACATATAAAAAAATATTTGTTGCTTCTCCCCAAAGGAACTTCAAGATATTTTGATCATGGAGCATGGCATGAGCGGCTTCTACAATATAGCTACTCCATTTTTTTGGGAGTATAAGGCATATTCATTTCCTTCTTTATACTTTCCTTCTTGCAAAAATTAATGAATTCGTTCGAAGTGTACTCTCCACCATTGTTAGACTTGAATATCTTGATTTTCTTCCCTGTTTGATTTTCGATCAAATATTTGAACTCGTTGAACATTTTGAAGGCTTCATCCTTGTGCTTCAAATAATATACCACATATTTCTTGAGAATTCATCAATGAAGGTGATATAATAGATATGGCCACCAAGAGAGTGTACATGCATTGGAGCACCTAAGTCAAAATGAATGAGATGGAGGATGTCATTTGTCTTGTTCTCACTAGAGGGGAATGGTTCCCTTGTCTTCTTCCCACTGGCACATCCTGGACATACTCCACCAAGTTGGGTTTGAAACTTGGGAATACCTGAGACTGATTTCTCCAATTTCGGAAGAGCATCATAATGTAGATGGACCAATCTTCGTTGCCATAACTCACTCAGATGATTAGTATCATGGACCAATGCTAGAAGTGATCTTCTAGTAACCCTATAGAGTCCTTCATATCTTGATCCTAATGTGAATACATCTCTCATAGGTGATCCAACATGCCAAGTAAGAAACTTTCCCCCTATGAAGGAAACCCTCATCCATTTTTCTTCCAAAACAAATATTGATACCAAATTATTCTTTAACCCTGACACATAAATCACATCGTGGAGACAAATAGATTCTCCTAAATTCAAATGAAATTTAACAGACCAAAAACCTTTAACGAGATGAGTGGAGTTGTCTCCAAGAATAATTTTCAAATTTGACTCCCTCTCCACCAAATTAGAGAGAAATTATTTATAACCAGAGAATTTATGAGTGGCCCCACTATCAACCAACCAAATATCCCACAAATTCAAAGGAGAGGAACTAGTAAAAGTGGAAATAAGAATATGTTTAGAATGTTTACGAACATTACTTTCATACTTGGAGTATCTTGACTTCTTTTGAGGACAAAGATCTTCTTCATGGTCATGTAGAATGTCTCTTCTTCTTATTTCATCTCTTCCATTGCAATCATTCCTTGGGTCATGTCTTCTTCTTCGATCATCAAACCTGTTGTTTCTTCTAGTGTTGTAGCATGGACCATTGATCTTCTTAGAGAAACCTAGAGCATAATTACCCTTCTTGTGACAATTATAGCATTCAATGTGAGATGATGTTCTATCGTTCCTTCTTTTTGTATTTCGGGGTGTAGAATTTCTCGATGGACCTCGTTTTCCTCTTGTCTTCTTATTTTGTGTGATGAATGCAACAATTTTTCCTTCTTCATGCTTTTGAATTCTTCCTCTTGACATCATCCTTGATTCTTCTTGAGTGTGATTTCCAAATACTTCATCAAATGTCAGGAGGGCATTGTTGTTGCTTATGGTAGTGATGAAGGCTTCCGAAACAAGAGGGATACCTCTTAGAGTTACCATCACCAATTCCCTATTAGACATAGTTTCCCAAACTCTTTGCAATTGATAACTAAGGTGAGATATCCTCGTAATGTAGGATTGCACATAATATCCCTCGTTCATTTTTGTGTCTTTGAGCTGATCTATCAAGGAGATGATTTAATTCAAATTGTTGAATTCATACATGCCAACTATCTTATCATACATATTAGACCTTCTCAAATTTCCAACATATGCAAGTAGATTATCTTGTAAACCACCAACCGTAATTTTATTTTCTTTAACTCACATTTCTTGTGCTTGTTCTTGGCAGTAGTGGAAGCATTCTCTAGAGGCTCAAGTAGTTTTACTTGAATGTAATCTAGAACATCATTGTTATCAGTTATGATCTCCAACCTAACTTTCCATGCAACAAAATTAGATGAGTCACCCAAATTTTCATTTTCCTTGAAGAAGGAAGAAATCTTGACTTGACTAGATTAGGTCCTTCAACTTTCCAAATATGATTTCTTCAATTCTTATCTCCTTTTGGGCTTATCCTTCACCTTAGCTCAAATCCCATGTTGATTGTTCAGATTGTTCTATGTTGTGTCAATTACTTTATCCCAATTCAATACTTCAATTAGCTATATTTCCAAATACAAATAGTCTTCCATTCATCAACGATAATTGAATATAGAAAAATAATTGTATTGACAAAGGAGACAATCAACACATCAACAAGAGACACCAAATTTGGTCAAAGACTAAGGAAAAACCCCACTAGGGGGAAAACCCTTTGAAAAATATTCTTCTATTAGATTACCATAATATCTTCAAAAGAGAGTACAATGAGCCCAATACAATATCATCCAACAAAACAACCCAACAATATTCAAAAACATGTTTCCAACATCAAAATATATTAGAGGCAACTTTTCCTATCTGCAGTCAACTTCAGTCCTCGGCCAAATCTGAGTCAAACTTCCTGGTCGCATGGATGAAGAGCTATGTGTGAAACTGAAGGTTTCTAGTTGCTCCCTTGATCTTGTGATTCTTGTGACTGTGGTCTACTTTTCCCTATGGAAATCCAACAACTGTAGCACAAAATCCTAAAACAGATGCGAGCCTCATACCCTGTAGTTTCAGACCTTTGCGAAGCTTTGTTGTTGTCCCTGCCTCGGACTTGTGTGAGCCAATCAATGATGAAGAGAAGAAGAATATTCTTGGTGATGATGTCCAAATGAGCTTGAGGTCACTTGTATTTATAGGCTTCCACGGGTGTCCAATTTTCTTTGGGGCTGACCTTGATCAAATGTGCATATGTGGGATTTCTTTCATAAGTACACTTTTCATTATCTTATTTGAGTGATCTTTAGGTCAATTTCGGTCCTCTCGAAAAGAGGAATTCAATTACATCATCATCTCCATAAAATGAGTTGTCCAAAGTGGAATTTGAATGTTGTTGCATATTTTTAACAGTACCGGTCTCATTGACCAGTGCATCACTCATAGGTGAAGCATTGACGTTGCTACCAATGCCGACCCCCATGGTCCTAGCACGAGGATCGTACTCTACCAAAAAATCATGTAAAATAAAGGTTTTTTATTTTATTTTATTTATTTATTTATTTAATTTTATTTATTTATTTAATTTTTTCAATTTAATTTTATTTAATTTAATTTTATAAAGGATGAGATAATTAAATTCATAAGAAAATAAATGGGATATTAAATGAGTTTCTCACCCCATACTGACGAATTTGGCACATCAAGGTTTCCATTTGGCCTCTTATCTCTTATGTCTAAGGCTTAATCAAAACTAAAGAACCAAGTTTCTTGTTTTCTTTCATTCAAATATTCTTTATTGTTTGGATCAGATCAACATATATAAAAATTTCTTCTTTAGTAAGCTCTTCATCAGGAGCATCTGTGGATTTCTCTAAGGTTGGTGCCTTTCCCTTATCACCATGTTTGTCAAATAAGCGTAATTTGAAATTCATCCACAATTAATTATCATTATATTAATAATAAAACAACTACTTACATATGTCTAAATTTATATAGAAACTTCATGTTATATCATGACCAATATAAAAGGTTCTAAATTTATATAAACTTCATAATCTTGGAAGTTTCTTGAAAGAGGTATTATGATAGGGTCAGTATATATTCCATATTGTATAGAAATAATAATTTCAAAACGATGAAGGAATGCATTTGTTCAAGTTGGTCATATACATAGTGAACCTTTCATTTAGTTATATGATGCCTAAAAACATGAATTTGACTTACTCTATAATGGATGAAATGATACTCTAGAATAAATCTCGTGGTTATATTATTGTATGTACAACTACATTGAAGTTTAACTTCTGTGAAGTTGGTGCCTTTGACCTTGATCAACCTGCCAATATAATAACCATGACGTATTAAAATGTTTCCTCAACTCATAAAATTCCTAACAATATATTGTAGTAAATGAAAATCATAAAAATAATCAACATTGCTTACATGTTAGGTAAAATTGAATACATATGTCCCCCATAATAGCAATATTTGTATCTATTCGATTCAAATTGTAATCAATGAGCAAATATTCCCCTGTATATATTGATTTAATGGCACATACAAATACACAGTTTCTTTCATGCCCCTCAAATAGGCAATTGGGCTACTTATTTGTGGTCATGGGCTATGTACTATTTATAAACCCTGCAATATTCCTTGCTTGTTTTGTCCTTCCATCAATATACATAGTTACATATTTGTTTTGTCCATTACCTTTTAGTTTTATATATTTTTAGGCCACTCCATATCTTCACATACTTTTGGTATATTGGACTAGCCGTACCTAATCATTGTAGTTGTAACAGGGTTTGACATACTCCAACAATTCAATTAATCCTCCATAACATACCTTTATGCCATCAATGGAAAATATTTGGGCCATGTAATAATGATGGGGAAATGCTATATATCCTTTCATTGAAAGAAAAATCAATGTTTATTTCAAGAACATCCTTGGGTGCCCATTGTTTCACTAGAGGTTTGTACCTCGAGGGAACCTTGATGTAATCTATTCTCTCATTATCATAAGAACATGACCCCCCTTTAGCAAGAAAAAAAATCCATGTGTTTATGGATTTTTCTTCTAATCTTTTCACTTCTAGTTGATCTTCACCTACTAGATGACGTAGCAGATGTTTTGTCAATTTCTTCTATCCTACCTAAACTTTCATCACTAGATGAAGATAGATATGACAAATACATATTTGGTTGAAAGTCCTATAACAATCCATTAAATGAGAAAAACTATTAGCAAGTCTCATAAGGGATGTTAAGAAACATCTTGACAAATCCATAAGAACATTATAATAGTACAAGTGAATTAGAAGAAAGTTCTCTTTGTTAAACCCTACAGGACTCCCTCTAGCGCATCGCAATAAACATTTATATAGGATGAGTCATAAGATCCATATCCTTGAATAGTTCAATAACAGGATGTCCACTATCCACAACTCAAACTACTTTGGCTGAATTATTCTCATCCATGTCCTTGGGATGAACTTCTCCATTACACATAGTACATACGCAACCTACGATGTCAAGTAATGGAAAAGCAAGAACAATCCACCATTAATTGGACCAATGCATGACATCTAAAACAAAAAATGACACATCCATATAGTAAAAATATGATTATAGGAAATATCACCTCTAACAATTTGGATTGATTCATATAAACCTACCTAGCATCAATATCAACTATAATTTCGGCCATTAACCACAAGTTATTCTCTACATACCCATCATCACCTATAATACAGGATCTAATTGCATATCCCATGGCTTTAATACCTACATTATTCCAAATTTCTAGTGGGATATTGGGAAATTTTACCCAAATCAAAACATTATATGATTTATACGAATCCACATATCAAAAAAAGGGTGCCATAGTGTAAGCCCAAGAAAACAATGACTCATTAACCACATTTGGGCCAATATCTTCCATGCTTCCTCCTCATACCAAAGGAAAAAACCATGCCATTCTCTCAACATGAAATGACTAATGGCACTATATATGAGAAAAGGAAACATAGAATTTGACTCACCTTCCATTGGGATAATGATACATGTCATGTTATGGACACCTGTACCCACAAAAACATTCACATTAAGCGCCACTTGAGAGGTCTAAGGACTATTATTAATCTTAAATGATGGTGAAAGTATATTTCCAAATCCATGAGTGGAAATGTTAAGAATTGTTAGTGAATACTTACTCATATCTATCATGTCACCATGATATAACCTTGTATAATTGTTAAAGTGATTTTTTGAGATTTGTGACAACATAATTATGATAACTAGCTATAAGAAAATATGATCCTTGTTGAGAAATTCATCCAAGTATCCTATTAGATAGAAATCCTCATCATGAATAGGGACCCATTCTTGGATCAAGAACCTCTTCCCTAACAAGAATAATGTTTTTCATAAAAAACAAAAACCTTTAAAACCCCTAAACACAATAAAATTCTCCACAAATTGTTCTTTCATTATACATCAAAATTCTCCACAAATTGTTCTTTCATTACACATCAAAATTCATTTGATTTTTATTTTCTTTGGTTTCCTTATGTATCTAGTTGGGTAGAAGTGAAATTTATATTACTATAAGTCACACTTTAGATTCATCCATAAGGTTGGATGTGATGAGAGATAGATCTAGAAAATCTCAAGGTTGAGGTGAAATTTTTGAGTTTATATTTCAAGGTGACTTCTAAGAAATTGAAGAAAAAGCTACAATAAATCAATCCATATCATATGACCTATTAAAACATAATAAGTGATACATCCCTTATGAGAAAGCAATACAAATTTCTTTACATATTCATGCAAATGTATTCATATGTATGGTCCTCCATAATAAAAATGCATAATCAAGTCTCCTTTTATCTGTTTATTGTGAGTGTTGATTTCTAACAATGGGATACAACGTGGATAAGGCAAGAAAATAAGCTATAAACTATGAAGATAATTTTTCATCCACAACTTAGTTTATTGCCATTTCCTTTTATCTTTCAAATAAAATATTTAGGTGGTAAGTCCACTAAATGGATGTTTTTTTGAAGACATGGATAGAGTTTATATGGATCAACCAGAGTGTTTTATTACCAAAGGTAAAAAGCATCGGTTTGCAAGTTAGTGAAAACATTATATGGATTAAAGTAAGACCTCAAATATGGTATATGAAACTAGATCAATGCCTTAGGTCCAATAATTTGAAAAAGGAGTAATTCAAATCCATACTTCTATATTAAATAAAAAAATATGAAATCAATACCATGGTTCGTTATGTTAACGACTTGATAAACATATAAATAGGTCCATTTGAATAGAGGAAGAAAAATCCAATTATTGTGAAGTAATTGATATGATGGATTTAGGCATCAATGCAATATTGCTTACACGTAGAAGTTTGGTAGAAAAAATAATATGATCTTTATTACATAGGCCAGTTAGTATTAATTAAAATTGCTTAAAAATTTCAAGATGAATTTTATTAGGAAATAGTGGAGGTAACATTAAAAATGTCAAAAGATGACAAGTTTAAAGATATAAATGAGACTATGTGTCATGTTGGAATTTTGATTTATATTATAACAACTAGACTAGACATAAAATTTGTTGTTAGTGTGTTGTGAAGGTTTTTCAACAATCTAACTTTGGTACACTAGAATGCAATGAGAAAAATATTTTCAACTCTTTATTAGAGAAAATATGGGGAGTTCACAAACTATGGAAAAATTAAACCCATTTCAAGCAATTCAATAAGAACCTTAAGCTCATAAACATCCAAAACATATATGGCCTTGATACTTGGAAAAATATAAGAAGAAGACATCAAATAGAGGTAGTATGTTTGGATAAGTTCTTAGTATTTAAAGTATTTTGGGAAATGGGATTTAAAGTAGCAATATAACTGCTACTAAGAAATCTTTTTTAATATTGGCTTGTTTTTATATAATGGAACAATATTAGATCATAAGTTTAGCCCCCTTTAGTTTACAAAATTTTGGCTTAATCAACCATACTTCAAGGAAGATATGTGGCTCTAGTGGAAATAAGACATCAATATCATGGGCAACAAAGTGTACATTTCCCAACCAATGCTCAAGAAAATCAAGGCTCACCTTAAGGAATCACACAAAGAAGAATTTGGTAACATCTTCTTGGACAAAAGGTAGTTGGAAAAATAAGTAGCCTTAGCTCAAAGGAAAATAATGAAAACTAGAATAATTGACATATATAATGAGGAAAATATTATTGGAGAAGAAATCATAGCTCACAACATTCAAGAAGAATGTTTCCGGAGGAAAAAATATAGACCCTGACGGTAGAGAGAAGGGCACAAAAATACTAAATTTTTCATCAAACCATTATGAAATTGAAAACCCACAACAAAATCATCTTCTTTCATGCACAAGGGGGGAAGTTATAGGTATGTTAATACACAAAAATGATATAAACACATACTTTAGCACCTTCTTAACGGATCCATGTTAGAAATCACAAACAACATCTGCAAACTAGTTTAGGAAGAGAGAAACTCCATTCTTATGTAAGAAGTTTCGCATGAAGAAAAAAATAATTACCTAACAAACCATCTATATGATATAATCTATATATATGTATATATAATGTATATATATATATATATATATATATATATATATATATATAATATATTATATATACACACACACACACACACACACACACACACACACACACACACACACCACACACACACACACACACACACACACACACACACACACACACACACACAAGTACCTTAATGGTTTATGATGTTGTTTCTAAATCTCTAAAAACTAACAAATACATTGAATACGATGAATACATTGAGCCTCACAAATATCATTTTAAATATGGTAAGCATGTATTCATCTATCTAAAGGGTACAATCCATTAATTCATGAAGTATTCTAGAGGCTTCATTCCTCCCTATATGTGGTCACTGATTAGAAACTAGCTTAGGTAAGGATATTATGAGCCCAACAATACGATATAAGGGGATTCTCAGCCTAGCAAGAGAATTATGAGGTAGGGTCCTGATTTCCATTCCTAGGTGGGTTAAGAATTCTAAAATATGTTGGTATCTAGGTGAATGGGTTGTGAGTTCATCCTTGCTTTGAACAATATTGGAAATTCCCGTCCCTCTCCATTGGAAAGAGGAGGTGGTGAATATAACTCAATTAGAAAAAAACAACTTACCAAACATACACAAGGAAAGAGAATAAGGTTGTTGTGCCTTTGCAACCCATTACAATTAATAAGTATTTTTCATAGTGGGGCCTCAATGTGATAGGTTGCCTTGTCAAAGTTGTAAATTAAATAGTGAAAGGGTGAAAGCGAGGTTCTTGAATGTGAATTTACCAAGATGTGTTTTAACAAGCCATTAACTCTTTTCAACTCTAGTGTAAGGATAAATGGTCCTCTGCATATGAGGTTCAAACTGTTCTACTATCTATTCAGAGTCTTTTGGGAGAACCAAACAATAGCCATGCGACAAAAATATCAAAAAATCGAGAAGAAATTAAAAAGGTAGTACAAAATTAGTACAAGGAAGCGGGTGGGATAACTAGATAATAATTTCAATTAATGCCATTTTCAAGCCTAAGATTCTTTGCATCTGGTGCAATCAAATTGTGTTAGGTGCTAGTTGTAGAATTTTTTGAAAACCCTAGATTTACAGGTGTTTAAGAAGGAATGTATACTTACCATTTCTTAACCCCGATGCCTAAATCTGCCAGCTACTATGGATTCTTGAAGGAGTTTGCACATGAACATTGTCCCCTCCCCGAAACCTTTATCAAGTCTTTCAGTTGATCCTTTAGGATGAATATGTTGGCATTATGATTCAAGTGTTGTCCTTGATGGCAATTCACTCAGAGGTATGATACAGGTGATGGCAACTCACTCAGAGGACAGATCATAGTGCAGCAACTAAAGAGAGAGATATACGCAGGTTGGACGTGAAGAAAGTGTGTATATATGCGGGTTAGCGAAACAGAAGGCGTGTACACGTATACACGCGGGTTAATAGAATTAAAGGCGCGTACATGTTGGAAACCATGGTTTTGGTCCATGGTATTTGGTCCATGGTATTTGGTCCAAAGTGACGACCCAAGGTATTGGTTCTACATGGTTTTGGATCATGGTATTGAGAGAAGCCTAAACTTATATAAGGAGAAGAACATTAGGCCAAGAGTGTGCAAGTGTGTGTGCAAGAGTGAGCAAGTGATGAACATCTGATAAAGTGTGAGATCCAGATGCTGGTTATGGGCTGGTGATGCCTGGCTTGATCTGAACCAAGGAGGCACTCATGTGAAGGATGATGAATGATGGATTGGGATCTCTAGGCTT
Source organism: Pinus taeda (assembly GCA_000404065.3). Lineage (NCBI taxonomy): Eukaryota > Viridiplantae > Streptophyta > Pinopsida > Pinales > Pinaceae > Pinus > Pinus taeda. The sequence goes on along the minus strand of APFE030391001.1, from coordinate 569 downwards.
GGAATGATTATCTTTATATGGGTTGAGTATGGATAGACTAGATCAATTGACGCATGTTTATGAATGTTATGATTTGGGTATGTTCTGATGTTTGAAATAGCTGCAAAGTTATGAGGTTGAATTTGCAGATCTGTACGTGGGTTGTCTTTGGTAAAAGAGCGTATACACTTAGGTTGGGTTTGTCCAAGTAGCGTATATAGTATGAAGTATGATATTTGAAGTTGCTATTGGATCTGGTTGTTGTTGCAGAGTTATGTAGATTGTGTTGTTTTTAGTGTTTCAGTATTGGGTGATTCAGAGAGTGGTGATTCAGATTATGATGTTGTGCTTCATGGATCTAGTATGAAAATTAATGAAATGTGGTCCCTGGATGATTGTAGGCCGGCACTTACGTACTAGTAAATGGAACGGCTAGTACAAGAGCTAAGAAGGTTGTAGGCTTCTGCAAGTAGAAGCCTGCGTACTGGTAAAGTGTTAGAAAATTATATATTACGGAGCAATGGAACACATATAATATTTCAGAAATATAAACACAGAAAACGCACAAAACAAGAGAGACACAGATATAC